>CAUYQV010170767.1:0-14983 GCA_963574575.1 Galagoides demidoff | reverse complement strand
CTCCAACTCCTGGGCTCAAGCGAGTCTCCTGCCTCAGCCTCCCAAGTAGCTGGGACCACAGGCGCCCGCCACAATGCCTGGCCATTTTTTGGTTGCAGCCATCATTGTTGTTTGGTGGGCCCAGGCTGGGGATTCGAACCCACCACCTTAGGTGTATGTGGCTGGCGCCTTAGCCGATTGAGCCACAGGCGCCGAGCCGGAAAGATAATTTTTAAAACGTGTGAATCTGTTTCATTACACAAAAACACCTTGCCTCCCTCCCCAATGCTCCTAATTACGTGTATATAAGTACGATAAAGTAGAGCACCGAGGTGGTAGGTGACTCGTACATACAAACATTTATTTTATCTATTTGTTCACAAAAATTCTGCTGAGCATGTACTCAGAGCTTGGCACTGTGCTATATGCTAGAGATTATGAGATTAATAAAAAATATTTCCCCAAATGTCTTGATATCAAGATAAGACAAAGAGGGGAAGAAGGGTCTTTGGTGCTCGGTGCTTCAAATTCCCAAAACCTCTGCATTTTTTCAGTCTAGCTTTCTAGAGCCCACCCTGAAAATGAATGTTGTCTCTAGAAACAAATATTTGTTTTTCTCTCATGGTGGTCAGAAAAGGAATTTGGAAAAATTTAAATCAATGTTTACTCTGAAAATTAGAGCCATGTAATTATTTTTCATAATTCCATTTAAATGAGTTTCTTTTCTTATTTTTGTTTTATTCCTTTTCCTCACAATTTGATGAATGAGAGGGAGCCCAGCAGGAATTCCAAACTGGTAATAAAAGCTGAGCCTCACAGGTAATGAGAATAATTAACACTGTCCCTATAAAGTCAATCTGGATATCCTCCCAAATTTCATTTCAGCAATTGGGCCATCTTTTCAAAGCCTAACGTCTAAATTTGTCCTGACAGAGGACAAGCAAGCTTCCTGACAGCATATCCCTCGGAGACCTCAGTTGTCAGGCAATCTTAGCCTTAGCAGGCCCTCGGTATAACACGGGGTGCCCTTCCTAAGCTCTAAGGAACCCCCAAGGTTCTTACTGTATGTGTTAAAGATATTGGATTCTGGGCTCTCATCACTGTGGATGGCATATTTTCAAGCTCTTCTTCCCCTAAGTGAGATTCTACTCAATCAGAGTGCACCTTACATCAGGCTTTGTGCAAATAAATTTTTATTGCTGCGTTAAATTTTAACTTTTAGTGAGATTTGTTAAAATTCACAGCCTCTATATTAGAAAGCGTGGGGAGGCCACAAACTACGATGTGTGATAAAGCATTATCTGCGCCCAATGCACCATCAATAGCAACAAAGAAATATATGTCCTCTTCCTAATACCGAGATTCTCTTCTGGAATTCCTGGGTGCCTGGTGGAAGTGAGGGAGAGAAGTGAAGCTGCCGGAAACAAAAAGCAACGTCAATGGGGACTTTCATGTACTTGTAGCTCTGTTTCATTATTCAACCCAATTTTATGACATTAAAGGGTATGTTTCCCTTGTAGGTATGAGGAAATTCATGCCAAGAGAGTTTGGGTCAAGTTCTTAAGGTCTGTGAAATTACATCATGTCTCAGTTCCCATCCACGCTCAGATTAATCCATTTATTCACTGTGGTCTTTCACAGAGAAAGACATCGATAGTGTGGGGTATAATCGGGACAGGTTCTGATGAAGAGGTTGGAGAGGGGTACACCCAGCGAAATTTCTGGGTAAACAACGAACAGTTTATAAGAAGATAAATATCGGTGGGTGGTTGAGATGGGGGAAAAGAGAATTTGTTCCTTATGCTAAGTTTTCTTCCCCTTTCTGTCCAGGTTCCCCTGGTGGAGAAGAAGCCTCTAAAAACACAGCAGCAGGAACAAAACGGTGATCGGTGCTTTCTCCTCACACAGTTGCTCCGTCACTGTGCTAACCTCAAATTCTATGCAGAATATTTAAATACAAACATTATTAAATACTGGCAGTTCCTTTGCTCCAGTCACGCTTTCTTTTAAAACAAAAAACCACTAGGGAAATTATATGCAAAAAGCTATGTTAATAAAGCACTCAGGTACAAATTTATACAAAAAAAAAAATTGTTAGGAGATACAAAGCCTGAGAGACTCTTAGTCACGTACAAGCAACCATATTTTTCATATTCTATATAAAGCTATTTTAACAGCTTAATGAGTAATCTAAAAAAATTACGTACAGGGTAAGTGAATTAATGTTACTGGAAAAATGTTAAGTTTTGATATTCCAAAGGTTTTCCTGCTTCCATCCATTAGCTAACTGTGACAGCTCAGCTTTTTGAGACCATGTGTTTTACAGCAATCACCTCTCCGTGGGCTTTAACATCGTGTTTCCTCAACCGTGGCAAACGGTCTTCACTCTCCCTTCCAAGTTTACGCCTGGAGTAGACTCTCGAACGTGTTGAGACAATGGCTCCCACAGGGCTGGCTTTGCATTAGGAGGGGTCAGCCTTAGAAACAGGGTTGCTCGATGTGAATTTGTAAGAAGCCAGTTCCTCCAACAGCCTTTGTCCCGTCGGACCAGTGTCTACAAAGCCAGCCTTGGGTTTGGAGCCATTTGTTTCAAGGAGCTAATAGCGTTTACAAAGCTCACACCTCAAGAGAAGCAGCACATCGAAGCTCTTTCGGGATAGCTGCTCACTAATCAGGCCTTTTGAATTGTGTACAGTTCTTGCCGCGTGCACATCTGGGCATGGAGAAAAAAACGAACAGTAAGAGTAAGCAGAGGGGCCACCTTGAGCATCCAGCTCTGGTTGAGTGCTTATGGACTGTTTGTTCCTTGGAATTTAACTTTTAGTGGCGATTTTTTGTAATACCCATGGTTTCATGATGCAATTTCAGCGAAATCAAATTTGAACAGCCCAAAGTTATGTAATTAAGGACATTCACTTTCAATTACAGTCACGAATCGATTGCGGCCTGCTGTGAGGACGACACCTGGTGGTGGGTGGTCACACTGCAGTTTGGACTGCTGGAGGTCCTTCCAGCTCGCTAACGCGTTTGGTTTGGCTAGTTAAGGGTTTTGTTTGTTAATCATCATTTTCAGATGATTGCTACCCTTATCTAGTAGCAAAAATGTTACCATTTAACCCTTAACTGGTACCAAAAGTGTTGCTACCTGTCTTTTATGTAAAAGTACCTAAAAGACAGGTAACAACATTTCCTTACGGACATAATGGCATGAAGATGAATCTGAGAGAGAGGTTAATAGAGAGATACCAGGCATGGCACAGGGAAGAGGGGGCCCTACCAATACATACCCTCACAAATCCATCAGCACTGATGGCCTAGAACAAGAACTCTGGAGTCTGTTATTCTCATTTGATTCCTGACTTTACACTTCCAAGTGGTGTCACCCTAAATCCATGGCTTTTAACCATTACCATGCACAAGAATCACTGGAAATCATAAAAATGCAGACTGTTGTGTTCCACCCCCTGTGCCGTTCTCAGTGGGTGGGGGTCGGGGTGGGGTGAGGATTCAGCACACACAGATTTCCAAAACCCAAATGGTTAAAAGAAAACATTATCCTAGAGTGCGATGAACAGATTATCATAAACATGAAGGAAGTAGTCTGCCCTCAAATCCACTCGCATAAGGAGGGGTTACTTAAAGCCTTCAGAACTTGAGTAATGTGGACATATAAATATCGTTCTTACTACTGTGTTCCTTATATAAAATTTTGTGTATGTGGCCTTGTAGAATTCTGTTCATATCCTTCACCTCAGTCTACTGATGGCCATTTTTCTTTTCATTGCCCTTGTACATACAAGTATGAAGGGAAAAAAGGTGTCATTTACCCCAGCCTGCCCTTGTTTCCTTCCTTCCTTCCTTCCTTCCTTCCTTCCTTCCTTCCTTCCTTCCTTTCTTTCTTTCTTTTCTCTCTCTCTCTCCTTCCTTCTGTCCTTCCTTCCCTCCCTCCTTCCCTTCCTTCCTTTCCTTCTTTCTTTCATTTTTTTTTTTTTTAAGACAAAGTCTCATTCTGATGCCCTGGACAGAGTGCCACAGAATCATAGCTTGCAGCAACCTCAAACTCAAGCAATCTTCCTGCTTCAACTTCCTGAATAGCTAAAACTATAGGCACCCACTGCAAACGTCCAGAGAATTACTGTAGTTTTAGTAGAGATGGGGTCTTCTTCTTGTTCAGGCTGGTCTCCAACTCCTGCGTGCAAGCAATCTTCCCACTTCCGTCTCCCAGAGTGCCGGGATGACAGGCATGAGCCACTGCTCCCAGCCTAGCCTAACACTTTGAATAGTTGCCTGCTGTTCCCTCTCAGAGTCCTCAGTGAGGTCCTCCTCTGGGCTTCAGATCTGAGTAACTGGCTTTGTATATATATAAGCAAGACAAAAGGTGGGTGGTGGTAGTGGAAGAGAGAGAAATTCACCATCAATGAATATGGGCTGGGAGGGGGAAAAAACTGATTGTGAAAGAAAGAAATCAAGGGAGAGAGAGAAGATTGAATTAGAAGACAAAAGGGGGAGAAAGAATGTGACAGAGAGAAGCAAGGGGTAAGGAACCCGAGGAAAGAGTAGGGAGTGTGGAAGGGACAGGAACACCCAGCAGCTGTTTGGAATAGATTGCCTGCACCGTCCGTTCCACGTGGACTCTTTCCTGTGTTCGTCAGCCGTCTGCAATGTGGTGATTAATCATTCATGTCAAAATCCCTAATCCTATTCAATGAAAAACAAATGCCATGGCACCCAGCCCTTTGCTTCTCCCATGCACTTCGCATGCTTGCTTGGGCGAGGTTGTCTAGCACCAAGAAGGTTTTAATGGGGACCCTCTGAGCACTTTCTGGGCTGCTCCACATGTTGGAGATGCCCCGTGATCTCAAGGGCCTTGCCTTTTACGGGAAGAAAAAAAAAAAATCACTAGCAATAAAGGTCAAGTTGTGCTAGTTAAGCAAACAATCAACATTCATTTAATTCTCTTTTAAAGAGAAAAGTAGCCTCGGTTATTTATAAAGCTCCTTCCTCTAAGGAACACAGCATAGCTCACCACACTTACTTCATCAGTCCTCTCGACATCCCTCTGTGGCAGGGATTAGCTCTGTTGTCTCATTTTGCAAATTCTTTCTAAGGTTATGCAATCTTTGCTCCTTCTCATCTCCCGCTTCTGGCTTCATTTTCTTTGTCCTTTGTTTTCCTTTATCCCTGTGAGATATATATCAAAAGAAACCATCTAGAATCATGATTTGCCCTAAATGGCATTAATATAGACTACCTTAGAAACTGTCATTTGCTCGGAGAAAATAATAGTACTGTCTAGCATGGGAGTTAAGCATTCAGACACTAGAAACAAAGGGCTGGGCTTCAAATTTCAGTTCTGCCCAGTTACCTGGGCGGCTACACAGCCCATGGCCCACAGTTCTGTCTGCCACAAGCATCAGTTTTCTCTCAGGCTCAGGCAGAGATACCAGTGAGGTGCACATTAAACGATGCATGTCAGCACGTTACCTATGGTAGGTGCTGCACAGACACTGGCATTTCTTTTTCAATCTAGTAAGGCAGAGAACTAAGACTTTCCACTGTTGTGTCCCCCTTTTTCAGGGAGAACCTAAGCACTTAGAAGTGTTCCGGGGGGGTGGGCGCTCCATTTTAGCACTCACTGAACAGCGAAGTTTCTCGTCTGTCTCTTTGCCAGGCTTAAGACCCTCAGCAGCTGTGAGAACTAAAAAGATGCCACTGCTTCCAACTTCACATGTGCCTGATTCAACATTACAGGAGGACAAGGAACAGCATCAAAATTTCACTTTTTCCAAAAAGAACGTATAAGATACAACTTAATTCTAGCCCAAGAATATGGGGAGGGGGTGGGGAAGGGGAGGGGAGAAGGGTGGATGGGTGGTGGGAGGGTGATGGGAAAGATCACCTATATATCTGTCTAACAAGGGTACAAATGAACTTTTCTAGAACTAGAATATAAATGTGTTGATACAATGATTAACCAAATGACATGAAATTTATGTTGACCAGCTTGATGAAAGTGTTTCAAATTGTATATGAAACAGCACAATGTACCCCATGTTTACATCAATGTATACAGAGATCAATTAATAAAAAAAAAAAGAAAAAAAGAAAATAGCCGGGCGTTGTGGCAGGCACCTGTAGTTATAGCTACTTGGGAGGCTGAGGCAAGAGAATTGCTTAAGCTCAAGAGTTTGAGGTTGTTGTAACCTGTGACACCACGACACCCTACTGAGGGCAACATAGTGAGACTGTCTCAAAAAAAAAAAAAAAGAAAGAAAAAAATCTTTATACTCAACATCATGGAAACTAAATTACTTTATGCTGAATGATAGCTGAGTCATAGGCAAAATCAAGAGGATCATTAGATTTCTGGTATAAAATGATAATGAAGACACAAAGTATCAAAGCCTATGGGATTAGGGAGGTGCCTGTGGCTCAAAGGAGTGGGGCACTGGCCCCATATACCAGTGGTGGAGGGTTCAAACCTGGGCCCGGCCAAAAATTGCAAAAAATCCCCAAAAAACCTATGGAAAATGGGCGGTGCCTGTGGTTCAAAGGAGTAGGGCTCCGGCCACATATACCAGAGGTATGGGTTCAAACTTGGCCTGGCCAAAAACTGCAAAAAAAAAAAACAAACCTGTGGGACACTGCAGAGGCAGTCCCTAGAGGGAAATTTGTAGTATTAGATGCCTTCATCAAGAATACAGAAAGAGGGTGGCGCTTGTGGCTCAGTGAGTAGGGTGCCAGCCCCATATACCAAGGGTGGTGGGTTCAAACCCAGCCCCGGCCAAACTGCATCAGAAAAATAGCTGGGTGTTGTAGCAGGTGCCTGTAGTCCCAGCTGCTCAGGAGGCTGAGGCAGGAGAAGTGCCTAAGCCCAGAAACTGGAGGTTGCTGTGAGCTGTGATGCCACAGCATTCTACCAAGGGCAAGAAAGTGAGACTCTGTCTCTAAAAAAAAAATTAAAAAAAAATACAGAAAGAGAGTAAGTCAGCAACCTAATGGGCCATCTCAAGCAACTGGAAAAGGAAGAACAGTCTAATCCCAAACCTATCAGAAGAAAGAAATAACCAAAATTAGAGCAGAACTAAATGAACTTGAAAACAGGAGAATTATTAAAAAGATCAGCAAAACAAAAAGTTGGTTCTTTGAAAAGATTAATAAAATTGATAAACCCTTGGCTAGACTAACCAAAAACAGAAAAACAAGATCTCTAGTAACTACAATCAGAAATGATAAAAGGGAAATAACAACAGATACTACAGAAATACAAAAGATTCTCAACAATTACTACTGGGAAAACAATTCTGGGAAAAAACTATTCCCAGAAATATGAAAATGTAGAGGAGATGGACTGATATCTGGGAGCACAATACCTTCCAAAACTCAGCCAGAAAGATTTAGAAATCTTGAACAGACCAATATCAAGTACTGAAATAGCATCAATTATACAAAATCTCCCAAAAAAGAAAAGCCCTGGACCAGATGGTTTCACACCAGAATTCTATCACACCTTCAAAGAGGAACTAGTTCCTACAATGTGTAAACTTTTCCAAAATGTATAGAAAGAAGGAATCCTCCCCAACACATTCTATGAAGCAAATATCACCCTGATCCCCAAACCAGGAAAAGACCCCCCCAAAAGAAAACTATAGACCAATAATGAATATTGATGCAAAAATATTCAACAAGATATTAGCAAACAGAATACAACAACACATTAAAAAGGTTGGTTATACAACGGCTCAGCGCCTGTAGCCCAAGTGGCTAGGGTGCCAGCCACATACACTGGAGCTGGCAGTTTTGAATCCAGCCCGGCCTGCCAAACAACAATGACAACTACAACCAAAAAATAGCTGGGCATTGTGGTGAACACCTGTAGCCCTAGCTACTTGGGAGGATGAAGCAAAAGAATCACATAAGCCTAAGAGTTTAAGGATGCTGTGAGCTGTGATGTGATGGCAGTCTACTGAGGGCGACATAATGAGACTCTGTCTCAAAAAAAAAAAAAAAAGGTTATACACCATGATCAAGTGGGTTTTATCCTAGAAATACAGGGTCGGTTCAACATATACAAATTGATTAATATAATACCCCACATAAATAGAATAAAAAACAAAGACATATTATGATTCTTTCAATTGATGAAGAAAAAGCTTTTGACAATATCCAGCATACTTTCATGATAAAAACACTCAAGAAAATAGGCTTAGAAGAAACATTCCTTAAGCTGATAGAGACTATCTACAGTACGTCCATAGCCAATATCATATTGAATGGTGTAAAACTGAAAGCATTATCAATCAAATCTGGAACCAGACAAGGATGCCCACTGTCTCCACTGCTATTTAACATAGTGTTGGAAGTCCTAGCCATTGCAATCAGGTAAGAGAAAGAGATCAAAGGAATCCAAATGGGGGTGAAGGAGGTCAAACTCTCCCTCTTTGTAGATGACATGATCTTATACCTGTAAAACCCCAGGGACTCAACTACAAAGCTCTTAAAAGTGATCAAAGGATATAGCAGTGTCTCAGATTACAAAATCAATACCCACAAATCAGTAGCCTTTGTATACGCCAACAATTGTCAAGCAAAGAACAAAATCAAAGACTCTATTCCTTTTACAATAACACTGAAGAAGATGAAATACCTGGGAATATATCTAACAAAAGAAGAGAACTATGAAACTCTGAGAAAAGAAATAGTAAAAGATGTCAACAGATGGAAGAACATACCGTGCTTGTGGTTGGGAAAAATCAACATCATTAAAATGTTCATACTACCCAAAGCAATCTATAGATTTAGTGCAATCCCCATCAAAGTACCAATGTCATACTTTAAAGATCTTGAAAAAATAGTACTTTGATTCATATGGAACCAGAAAAAAACCTGAAATAGCAAATACAGTTAGAAATAAAAACAATTCTGGGGACATCACGTTGCCAGACTTTAGGTTATATTACAAGGCTATCGGATCTGAACAGCATGGCACTGGCACAAAAATAAAGACACAGATCTATGGAATAGGATAGAGAATCTAGAGATGAAGCCAGCCACATATTGTCATTTGATAAGCCTAACAAAAACATGCAATGGGGAAAAGAATCCTTATTTAACAAATGGTGCTGGGACGCCTGGTCAACCATATGCAGAAGTCTGAAACTGGACCCGCACCTCTCACTATTGACAAAATTGATTCTTGTTGGATAAAAGATTTAAATTTAAGACATGAAACAAGAAAAATTCTAGAAGAGAGTGTGGGGAAAACACTTGAAGATATTGGCCTATGAAAAAACTTTATGAGGAAGACCTTCCTTAGCAATTGCTGCAACACCAAAAATAAATAATTGGGACTTGATCAAGCTGAAAAACTTTGCACAGCTAAGAGTACCACAAACAAAGCAAACAGGCAGCCCTCAGAATGGGAGAAGATTTTTGCATGTTATGAATCTGACAAAGGCCTGATAACTAGACTCTACAGAGAACTCAAATTAAACAATAAGAAAATTGCAAACAACACTCTCTATTAAGTGGGCAAGTGCTTTGAACAGAAACTTCTCTGAGGATGACAGACAAATGGCCAACAAACAGATGAAAAAATGCTCATCGTCGGGTGGTGCCAGTGGCTCAGTGAGTAGGGCACCAGCTCCATGTACCGAGGGTGGAGGGGTTCAAACCAGGCCCCAGGGCTTGGTGCCTGTGGCTCAAGTGGCTAAGGCGCCAGCCACGTACACCCAAGGTGGCAGGTTTGAATCCAGTCCAGGCCCACCAAACAACAATGACAGCTGCAACCAAAAACTAGCCAGGCATTGTGGCCAGTGCCTGTGGTTCCAGCTACTTGGGAGGCTGAGGCAGGAGACTCACTTGAACCCAGGAGTTGGAGGTTGCTGTGGGCTGTGATGCCACAGCACTCACTGCACTCTACACAGGGGGACAGCTTGAGGCTCTGTCTCCAAAAAAAAAAAAAAAAAAACCAGGCCCCAGCCAAACTGCAACAAAAAAAATAGTGAGGTGTTTGGCGGGTGCCTGTAGTCCTAGCTACTCGGGAGGCTGAGGCAAGGGAATCACCTAATCCCAAGAGCTGGAGGTTGCTGTGAGCTGTGACGCCACAGCACTCTACGGAGGGTGACAAAGTGAGACTCTGTCTCTAAAAAAAAAAAAAAAAGCTCATCATCTTTGATCATCAGAGAAATGCAAATCAAAACAAGTCTAAGATATCACCTAACCCCAGCAAGATTAGCCCACATCACAAAGTCACAAAACACCAGATTCTGTTGTGAATGTGGAAAGAAGAGAACATTTCTACACTGCTGGTAGGATGACAAACTAATACAGCCCTTTTGGAGAGAAATATGGGGTTTTTTTGGTTTTGTTTTTTGTTTTTTTATGAATTTTGCTTTTTCTTGGCTTTCACTCATCTTAGTTTGAAGCAGTTTATTTTATTTTATTTTTATTTTTTTCCTTTAGTGATTCTCTTGCCCTTAGCCTCCCAAGTAGCTGGGACTATAGGCGCCTGCCACAATGCCCGTTTTTTTTTGTTTTGTTTTTTTTTTGTAGAGACAGGGTCTCATTCTGGCTCAGGCAATCCACCTGCCTCAGCCTCCCAGAGGGCTAGGATTACAGGCAAGAGCCACTGTGCCTGGCCTGGAGAGAAGTATGGAAAATCCTCAAAGATCTAAATGTAGACCTTCCATTTGACTCTGCAATCCCATAACTAGGTATCTACCCAGAAGAACATAAATCATTTTACCACAAAGACATTTTCACTAGAATGTTTATTGTGGTTCAATTCATAATTGCCAGATTGTGAAAGCAACCTAAGTGCCCATCAACCTATGAATGGATCAACAAACTGTGGTATATGTATACCATTGAATGTTATAGAGCCATTAGAAAAGATGGAGACTTTACATCTTTTACATTTACCTGGATGGAATTGAAATATATTCTTCTGGCTCGGTGCCTGTGGCTCAGGTGGCCAGCCACGTACACCTAGAGTGGCAGGTTCTAGTCCAGCCTGGGCCCACTAGACAACAATGATGGCTGCAACCAAAAAAAAATAGCTGAGCGTTGTGGTGGGCGCCTGTGGTCCCAGCTACTTGGGAGGCTGAGGCAGGAGAGTCGCTTGAGCCCAGGAGTTGGAGGTTGCTGTGAGCTGTGATGCCACAGCACTCTACCCAGAGGGACAGCTGAGGCTCTGTCTCAAAAAAAAAAAAAAAAGAAAGAAATATATTCTTCTTAGTAAAGTATTGCAAGAATGGAAAGATGAATATTCAATGTACTCCATAATAATATGAAATTAATATATAAACAATTTCATGCTCCTAAGAACAATAAAAAAAAGAAAGAGCGATGAAAATGGGCATCCTTGTTTTGTTCCAATTCTTAGGGGAATGCTTTCACTTTTCCCTCTTTTAACTATGCTTTCACTTTTCCCTATTTTAACTATGATGTTACTGTGGCTTTATTATATATGGCATTTGTTTATTTATTTTTATTTATTTATTTATTTGTTTGAGATAGAGTCTCAAGTTGTTGCTCTGGGTAGAGTGCTGTAGCATCATAGCTCATAGCAACCTCCAACTCTTAGGCTCAAACGATCCTCTTGCCTCAGTTTTTCTATTTTAGTAGAGATGGGGTCCCGCTTTTGCTCAGGCTGGTCTCAAACTTGTGAGGTCAAGCTATCCACTCACCTTGGCCTCCCAGAGTGCTAGGATTACATGCATGAGCCACCGCACTCAGCCTGGTTTATTATTTTGACATATGTTTCTTCAAAGCCTAGTCAGTTGAGGATTTTTATTATGAAGAGATGCTGAATTTTATTGAACGCTTTTTTTGCATCTGTTAAATGCAATAAATGTATTGCATTTATTGATTTGTATATGGTGAACCATCCTTGCATCTCTAGTATAAAATCCACTTGATCGCGGTATCTTTTTAACATGTGGTAAAATTTGATTTCAAGATTTTGATTAGGGATATTGATCTGTAGTTTTCTTTTGTTGTTGTGTTTTTATCTGGTTTTGTATCAGAGCGGATACAGGCCTTATAGAATGAGTCGGGAAGAATTCCCTTCTTGGTATTAGTTCTTCTTTGTATGTTTGGTAGTATTTGTGTGTGAATCCATCTGGTTCTGGGTTTTTTTTTTAATGTGCTCTGGGAGACTTTTTATTACTGATTCCATCTTGCTATGCAGCATGGATCTTTTCAGAAATTTTATTTCTTCCTGGTTCAATCTCAGGAGGCTGGGTGTTTCCAGGAATTTATCCCATTTCCTTTAGATTTCTAGTTTGTGAGTGTATAGTTATTCATAGTAGTCTCTGGATGGTCTTTTGTATTTTTGAAGTATCATTGTAATATATCCTTTTTCATTTCTGTTTCTGTTTATTTGGATCTTCTCTTTTCTTGGTTGGGTCTAGCTAGTGGTTTATCAATTTTGTTTATTTTGTCAAAGAACCAACATTTTGCTTTGTTGATCCATGGTACTGGTTTTCTTTTACCCTATTTCATCTAGTTCTGCTCTGATCTTTGTTATCTTTTCTTCTAATAACTTTGGGTTTGTTTTGTTTTTGTTTTTCTAGTTCCTTTAGGTAGAACATTAGATTGTTAATTTGTGATACTACTTTTTTGATATACAAAGTTGATGTAGACTTCCCACTTAGCACTACTTATTCTATATCCCACAGGTGTTGGTATGTTGTGTGTTTTTTTTTTTTTTTTTTTTTTGTAGAGACAGAGTCTCACTTTATTGCTCTTGATACAGTGCAGTGGTATCACACAGCTCACAGCAACCTCCAACTCCTGGGCATAGGAGATTCTCCTGCCTCAGCCTCCTGAGTAGCTGGGACTACAGGCACCCACCACAACACCCGGATATCTTTTTGTTGCAGTTTGCCCGGGGCTGGGTTCGAACCCCTCATCCTCAGTATATGGGGCCAGCACCCCACCCACTGAGCCACAGGCGCCACCTCAGTATGTTGTGTTTTCATTTTGGTTCATTTCAAAAATTTTTTTAATTCCATCTTAATATTTTTGTTGACCCCATGATTGTTCAGAAGCATATTATTTAATTTCCATATATTTTCATGGTTTCCGAAGTTCCTTTTTGTATTGATTTCTAGCATTGTGGTCCGAGAAGTTACTTGATATGATTTTGATTTTTTGAAATTTGTTTTGTTACCCAATGCATGGTCTGTCTTGGAGAATGTTCCATGTATTGGTGAATATAATGTATATTTTGTTGTTGTTGGGTAAAATGTTCTGTAAATGTTAAGTACATTTGATCTAACGTCTGACTTAAATTCAAGGTTTCTTTATTGATTTTCTGTCTCAATGATCTGTCTAGTGTTCTAAGTAGGGTGTTGAAGCTCCCACTACTACTGTATTGCTGTCTATCTCTTTCAGTACTAATTATAATTGTTTTGTGAATCCGCAAGTCCGATGTTGGGTGTGTATCTATTTAGACTTATTATATTCTCTTGCTAAATTGATTCCTTGTCATCAAATAGTGTGGCCATAAAGTTTGTGTGCAATCTACTTTATTTATTTATTTATTTTGAGACAGAATCTCAAACTGTCACCCTGGATAAAGTACTGTGGCATCACAGTTCACAGCAGCCTCAAACTCTTGGGCTTAAGCGATTCTCTTGCCTCAGCCTTCTAAGTAGCTGGGATTACAGGCGTCTACCACAATGCCTTGCTATTTTTCTGTTGCAGTTGTCATTGTTGCTTTAGCTGGCCTGGTTTGAACCCGCCAGCCTCGTTTATGTGGCTGGCACCCTACCTACTGAGAACGGGTGCCTCCTGTGTGCAACTTAAAATAGACACCCTGTATAATGACCTTCTTTGATTTTGTTTGTTTTTACTGTTTTTTATTGAAAGTCTGTTTTCTTGGATATAGTATAGCTACTCCTGCTTGCTTTGGTTTCTATTTTTGCATGGAATATCTCTTTCTATTCCTTCACTTGCAGACTGTATGTGTTTTTACAGGTGACTTTCTTATACACATGTTATCAGATCACTTTAAAAAATCCATTCTGCTAATCTGTGTTTTTTGAGTTGGGCATTTAAACCATTTACACTCAAGGTCAATATTGATATGTGAAGCTTTATTCCTGTAATATTGTTGGTTATTTTCTGCTTGTTTTATACAAAATTTGTTCCTTTATTTTTCTCTTTTTGTTTTAGCGGTTTGACAAAATTCTTAATGTCACTGTTTGATTCCTCTCTCTTCCCCCTTTGTGTGATTGTTTTATAAGACCTGCAATTATGTTTGTGATGGTTTTAGTATGGTGAATATTGGCCTTTTCTTTCCATGTTTAAGACTCCTTCAAGTATTTCCTATAGGGCTGGTCTAGTGGTGATGAATTCCCTCAGTGTTTTCTTGTCTTGCAAAAATTTTATTTATCCTTCATTTATGAAGCTTATTCTAGCAGGATATAAAATTTTTGGCTGACAGTTTTTGTTCTTTTAGCACTTTGAAAATGTCATAGGTACTATTCTTTTCTGGACTAACCTCAAACTGCTGGGCTCAAGCGATCCTCTTGCCTCAGCCTCCCAACTGGCTGGGACTACAAGGCACCCACCATGATGCCCAGTTAGTATTTTCTATATAGCAAGGCGGGGTCTCATACTCTTGCTCAGGCTGGTTTCAAAATCCTGAGCTCAAGCAATCCACCCAGCTTGGTCTCCTAGAGTGCTGGGATTACAGTCGTGAGCCACCATGTTGGGCCTGTTCATTCTTTTTAACTCTTCTTTCCTTATTTTTTTCTGACTGGATTATTTAAAAAGACCAGTCTTCAGGTTTTGAGATTCATTCTTCTACTTGGTATAGTCTATTACTGGAGTTTTCAAACATGTTTTTTTTTTTTTTTTGAGACGGAGCCTCAAGCTATCCCCCTGGGTAGAGTGCCATGGCATCACAGCTCATAGCAACCTCCAACTCCTGGGCTCAAGCAAATCTCCTGCCTCCGCCTCCCAAGTAGCTGGGACCACAGGCACCCGCCAC
>CAUYQV010170764.1:0-31163 GCA_963574575.1 Galagoides demidoff | reverse complement strand
TGATGGCTGCAACCAAAAAATGGCCGGGCGTTGTGGCGGGCGCCTGTGGTCCCAGCTACTTGGAGGCGGAGGCAGGAGACTCGCTTGAGCCCAGGAGTTGGAGGTTGCTATGAGCTGTGATACCATAGCACTCTACCCAGGGGGATAGCTTGAGGCTCTGTCTCAAAAAAAAAAAAAAAAAAAGAAAAAGAAAAAGAAAAAGGTAGTCACTATTGGCCAGGCATAGACCAAACCCACTAGATCTAGTCATACACCTGAGAGCCCTCCCTGTCAGGTGAGAAGTGTTCGGTGTCCTGGGGGGCAGGGACCACCCTGGGAGACAGAAGTGGACATCTAGAAGTGGCCTTTATGGGCCATGACTTGGCCATTTAAGGGACCACAGGACAGAGGACTAAATATTCTGTAGTCATTCAAGTTTCTAAGGTAGAAGGATCAACTTGAAACTCTCAGCTGAGCAGGCATTTGCCACCCTCCTGTTGGGGGGAGGTGGGAAATACCAGTTATGGTTTCCCAAAAGGCCATGACTTTGAATCATCCTGGAAAAGAATATAAGAAACCACCAAACTTCCCCAGATGGCTCCTACTCCTGGAAAGGACAGACAGATAGGGGTTTAAACACTGAGAAAAAAGAACACAATGCATTTCTGGAGATACAGGTTTAAGAACCAGTGAAAGCCTCCCAGCCTACCTTCTCTGAAATTTAACACCAAACACTCTCTACTTAAGTAAAAGCACTTTGACAACCAACAACGAGATATGCTTCCCGATCACTATTGGGTGTTGTTGTAAGATACGCATCATATAGCACTGGCCATTCTAGTCATTTTTTTAGTATCATTAAGTGCATTCATGATGTTGTGCAACCTTCATCACTATCCAGAACTTTTATGTCATCCCAAACAGTCCTCATTTCTTTAATGTCTTATTACTATGGTAGGACTTGGGCCAAAACTGAATGTGAACAAGAAAAAAAAAACATTGAATAAATACTTATCAAACACACACATAAAAATAAATGTGGACGCCGAGCAGTTGCACATTAACCTTTCCTCACTGCAAGGGAGGAGAGCAAGAGCTTTGTGCCCACGTGCTAAAGAAATCCAAATGTCAACACAACTGGCCACAGATGTCCAAGTTGTTTAAGAACGTAATAAAAGACCACCTATTCCGTGTCACATTGACCACATTATTCATACGCAAACATCCACTATCATAGAAACTGGGCTCACACTCTGACGTACTTGAAGACCCTCACTCGTCACAACTATCACGACTGCCAAACTTGTGTGGTCACTCCCCTGGCAGCAGAAGGCCTGAGGGTCAAACAAGGTTCCAAACTTAAAGGCCCACAGCCAATAAGTAAAGGATAATATTTTTTAACCAAAATGCATAATCTAGACATTCGGTGTCTCATATAAAATGTACAAGAGTGTCCACTAAGAAACAGGAACTCTCCTATTTTTCTCCAAACACAATCCTGTCAGACTCCCTCTCACATGCTCATTTTGAGAGATGGGTGCCAGAGAAACTTGTGTCGGCCTTGAGAAAAGTCATAGTGCAAAAGTGATGATAAATGGCAAGTGTCATGTCCCTCCAGTGTTGGGGGATAATGGGATCAGTAGAAGCCACAGTAAATGGGCCATTTATATCCTGTTACTGTGAATTCCAGGCCATGGTTGCCAAATCTTACAATTTTTTTAAAGAAGCCATAAAATTTTGTTTTTATGTAGGCCTAACTGTCAAATTTTGCCTCCAAAATGATTTTTAATGTTATATAGGCCAACGTCTTTGGGATTGAATTTGACCTATTAGCCACTAGTCTATGATGCCTGGGTTACATACACAAGTTCCAATGTGAGTCACAGAAGGCTGAATGCCAGGGGTAGATAAGAATGAACAGATTTTTTATTGTATCATAAGCAAAGTAACTAACCCATAAACCCAGCCCAAGGACTGGCTGCATTGAAATGACTCAGCAAGTCCCTCCCCTAAGAGCTCCTCCCCACCTTTACGACCAAGGCCAGCACAATGACACAGTCCTGACTTTGCTCTGGCGACTGGGACATAACACTTTTCTAAGCCATTAAGAAACCATTTTGTCCAACGGGTACTGTTAACACTTAAGAGTGCTTTAAATGTTGGTAATTATCACAGGCAAAAGGGTTAATCCTCAAATTAATTCTGACCAAGTGCCATCTAATAAATTGAATATTTATTTTGGTCTCATAAAGACCTGAAATGAGGTTACTGAAAAACCAATGCCTGTCGGAAAACTATTATAAACTTTACTTTTAAGTAATAAGCATGTGACTAAAACCATCATACACGTTACTTTTCAATAATAATAAACATGTAATAGATCTCATTTCAGCTCATAAATCCCTTAGATTTCTTCAAAGACCATGAGTTTAAACAAATGTCTTCTTTTTCCCAGGATATGGGGCATAGTTTAAACTTCAGTTATGAAAAGGAGAGAGAATGTGTAGTTTGTCAATAGGGGTATTTTTGCTTCATTTACAAATAATCAAAAGGAATGATGACAAACATAAACTTAGATTACGAAGCACTTCTCCAACCAGAAAAATAATTACTAAATGTCAGCAGATAGAAACAAATTCTCTATCTCTGGGAAACAGGAAGGAATTTTAAGACTTTTTCCCCCCGTCTACCGACGGTGACAAAGGGAGACTCTGTCTCTAAAAAAATAAATAAATTAAAAAAAAAAAACCACAAAGTTCAAAGAGAATAATCAGAATAGCCCTTTTTTCAAAAGAACAGTAGTGAGAGAAACAGGCAAAAGATCTGGAAAAGATCTGTCAATGAAAGAAAAAGAAGATATGATTTCCCATCACTCTTCTTAGTTTCATTAACTTATGTGTAACTAAATGATAAAAATATTTATTCACTAATCTATCCACCACCTGCTTGACTACAGACCACGTGTAAGGAACTGAAGGCACTGAGTTAGATCCTGCCCTCTGGAAACATAATGTCCATGAGAGGTGACAAAACATATACAAACATCGGGGGTGAGGGTAATTTTTAAAAGCTGCTGGGTGCAGTGGTTCACACCTATAATCTAGCACTCTGGGAGGCCGAGGCAGGTGGATTGCTTGAGTTCAGGAGTTCCAGACCAGCTGGAGCAAGAGCAAGACCCTATCTCTACTAAAACTAGCCAAGCATTGTAGTGGGCACCTGGAGTACCCACCAAAAGTTTGGGATTGCAGTGAGCTATGACACAATGGCACTCTACTGAGGGTGACAAAGTGAAACTCTGTCTCAAAAATAAATAAATGAATAAATACATAAATAAAAGCAAGAAACACCTGAGTTAAGTCTTGAGGCTCTGTGAAAATTAGTTGTGAAATAACGGATAAAAGGACATTCTAGGCCTTCTCAGAACAAAAGTTAGTAAAATATTCAATTGAAAAAAGCACAAGTTATATGATGGAAATAATAAATAGGTCAGTTTGGCAAAGGGTGCACAAAGATGACAGTTGCCTGTTACTCGGCTGGGTCAGTGCTCCCAAGCCCAAGGAATGCATGGGCGAACTCACTGTTAGAACGGACTTGAGACTGAGGGCTCCGCAGTGGCCAAAGCAGAACAGTGGGAAACAAGGTTGGAAAACAAGGAGGGAACTCAGCTTAATTCTGACATTACGGGTAGTCATGGATGGTCTTTAAGGCAGGAGAACATAACTATGGTACGGATTTTAGAAAGATTAAGCAGGTGGCACTGTGGATAACAGAGGATGAGGGCAAGAATATTTTAAAAGAGCAGAAAGGAAAGCCAAAATTTTTGTAGTGGAAGTAGAAGCACACGATGGCAGAAAGATTTTAGGTACTTCTTGTCCCTGCAACTGGTGGGGGTGGGGAATAAAATGCTGCTTCCCAAAGATGCTCTCAGAACAATAAGGAAAATATTTCCCATCATTCTTATAAGCTCTTTTTGCAAAATGAGCCAAATCAACAAGAATAAGATGTGGCTGCAGGAGTTAGATGTTTCCCCTAACATGAAAGCTTAAGAAATTCTTTTTTTTTTTTTTTGAGACGGAGCCTCAAGCTATCCCTCTGGGTAGAGTGCCATGGCATCACTGCTCACAGCAACCTCCAACTCCTGGGCTCAAGCGAGTCTCCTGCCTCTGCCTCCCAAGCAGCTGGGACCACAGGCGCCCACCACAACACCCAGCCATTTTTTTTTCTTTTTTGGTTGCAGCCATCATTGTTGTTTGGTGGGCCAGGCAGGAGATTCGAACCCGCCACCTTAGGTGTACATGGCTGGCACCTTAGCCGATTGAGCCACAGGCACCGAGCCAGCTTAAGAAATTCTTGGGGGAAGAAGAATCAAACAAATCCTAGTGGGTCTTTAAACAGATCACCTCAGTACAGAGTACACCAGGGGCGTTCTGAATAGGAAGCAGAAAGAAGGAGAAGAATTAACCCATAGGCAGACCACTGCCCTTTCTTCTGATTTTCCCTTCCTTTTTCACCAACAGACATTCACAACTTTTGTTGAAAAGGGTTTGGTATTTCCAAGAACGTTCTGAAAATGACGGGAGAAGATGAGCAAGTGATGCTCTCACTACACACTGTCTCAGGGCACATCAGCAGGAGCATCGGACTACCCAATCTTGCTATTTATTCTAGAGAACTCTTGCCACATCCTGTGTTGAAGCTTACAGGCAGGCTGGCGCCCTGGCAGATACAGCATGAGCAGCTATGCACTACAAGAAGTCTACCGTTAATCTTAAAAGGCCACGAAGAAAACAAACAGACACATAAACTTCACCTCAGTGTTTCCGAGATAATGTAGCTGTGAAAGAATTTCAGTCCCCACTGGGCTACAGAAAAGGGGGAAGCAGCCACAAGGAGTGGAATTTGAGGGAGGGTCCTACTTTCTCTGGAATCCTGCAAGGTTCCTCCTTTACTTTCAAAGATATAGAAATAACTAATATTAGTAGTCATGCATAATTAATATATTTTATCACTGACAGAGCACTGAATAAAATTATGTCTGCCTGACATTTACTGGTTCAGAAAAGTGATGTATCTACAAGCAAAAATAGTTAATAGCTACACATGAAAGATCTTCAAAAGACTCTCATGTGCCATGTCCACTTGAGTGACAGTCTCTTCTCTACCTGCACTGAATTCACAGGTCCCAAATTAAAGTTTGCCTATTGTTTCTTTCTTTCCTAGATCATCCTACCTACACTTTGAGTCAGGTGATAGAAATGTTCTGTATTGGTACTGTCCAATTTAGCAACCCCATCCACATGTTGTTACTTTAACACATGAAATGTGATATTAGTGCGAGTGAGGAACTGAATTTTTATTTCATTTTAATTAATTTAAATTTAAGTGGCTAATGGCTATGGTATAGGAGAGCACAATTTCATCTGTGCTCAAACTCTGCAGATCTACTGGAATCTTATTAGAATGCAGATTCTCCTTTGGTGGGTCTGGGAGCCCCAGAGTCACTGCATTTAAAGAGTTGTCCCATGATGCTCATGCTGCTGCTCCATGGATTGCACTTTGTGCAGCAAGACTCATAAGTACTTCAGGAACCACCAGTGTGACCTAGAAGCTGCATGGATCAACAACCACCCCCCAATTTTTTTTTTTGAGACTCACTCTGTCACCCTGGGTAGAGTGTCATGATGTCGTAGCTCACAGCAACCTCAAACTCCTGGGCTTAAGCAACCCTCTTGCCTCAGTCTCCCAAGTGGCTAGGACTACAGGCTCCTGCCATCACCCAGACAGTTTTTTCTACTTTTAGTAGCGACAGGGTCTCAATCTTGCTTGGGCTGGTCTCAGACTCCTGAGGTCAAGCAATCCACCAGCCTCAGGCTCCCAGATGCTAGGATTATAGGCATGAGCCACAGTGCCCAGTCCCCCACCAAATTTTTTTTTTTTTTGCAGCTGTTAGCCAGGGCTAGGTTTGAACCCACCACCTCCAGCATATGGGGCCAGCACCCTACTCCTTTGAGCCATAGGTGCCATCAACTCCACCAATTTTTTAAATCACAAAACCCATTAGAAGAAAATACTGAGTACCACCATGGCACTAACATCTTACATATGTTATAAAACACAACACAAAAAAACTTAAAAAGATGAGAAAGAGACAAAATAGGCAATATTTTAAGCAATCACAATAAGTTAATATTAATAAGATAATATCTCAAAGCATAATTCACACTTGAAATGAGATTCACTATTAACAATAATGGAAGTATATCCACATTTGAAAGATTCTTCTTGATATTTTCAAACTTCTTCAAATCAGATTTAAATAGGTGAGCACTGATGTTTTAACATCACACCATGCCCAGAAAAGTTCTTGCCGACAGCGAGACATGAGTCATTGCGGCCATCTGTGTGTGTGCAGATGAGGATTCTGTGTCACAACTGCGGTGGGGGGAGGGGGGAGATTTGCTACTAGCATCTGGTAGATGACATCTGGGATGCTGCAAAATATCCTACAACGCATGGGACAGTCCCATACACAATTATCCGGCCCAAAATGCCAATAGTGCCAAGGTTGAGAAATTCTACCCCTACCCTAATCCTGATGGCTAAAAAATTAAAGAGGAATGGTGTTAGAAGTAGACAGATCCCAGGGTGAATCCTGATTCCTCCACTCTGGAAATGTGTGAATACTGACCTGGACAACCCGCCACCTTAAGGCTCATTTTCTTCACATTGGCTTTCTGGGATAAACATCATATATACCATGAAGCAAGGAACAAGGACTCTGTCTAGCCTGAGCATAAATTAGTAGCAGCTTTTATGAAGGGGACCAAAAAGAACAGCTCATACTAACAAAACCTGCAAGCATATAAATGTTCTTCACAAGCAAAGTGGACTTCTTGTACCTAATAAGATCTAGGCTGCTTGACAGAGCAATTTTGGGGACTTAAACTATAGAAGTGTATCATCATTTTCTTTTATAAAGGCTACTACTACCTTAAAAGACACAACAAATACCTAATAAATACATTTTAATTTTGTTTTCAGGAAGCAAAGAGAAAATACTGTTGGTTGAGAACCATCATTTGCTTCTGTTCAGAAATTGACAAGACCCAATCAGTCTGCTGAATAGAGCGACAGGGGACAGGGGGAGCTCCAAGTGGTTTGCAGTGGCAACACCATGTCCTGAAACCAGTTTGGAGATTAGCCAGGCCTCTGGTCCCACATGGTCATGGGGATTGGGGATGCTGCCAAGCTCAGGGGATTCTCAGGCTTCTCTGAGAACAGTTCTATAAGCTCCAAGGCCTATGAGCTGAAAAAATGGTGTATTTCTGCATCATGAGTCTCCAGATAGAACTTAAAACTCTATACCCACCCACACTCCCACTCACCCACCCCACACTTCAGTACTGAGAAGCCATTAGAGACTTCCTCAGTCTTATTTTCTGTGATGCAAAATGAGGAAAAGGAGATGAGGGCAGATAATGGCATCTTGTAGCTACAAAATAGGGTATGCCTAAAACCCCTGCTGCACACAAGATAAGGTCTTCAGCACATATTAACAACAAAACAACAATCAGAGGACATAGTGAGAATTAATCAGAATACTTAACACATCCAGGAACGAAGCAAAGTGTTCTCAGACCCTCAGAAACAGGTGTTGTATGAATATGAGATATTAATTTGGTTTTTAAAGTCTCCGTAGCCATTTTAAGTTCCAACTTGTGGTCGATGAAGAGTAAGCAGATGAATGGATGTACTCTACTAAATCATTTCTATAGCATTTATCTCTTTATAAAACGCTTCCCTCTTTCAACCATTAAAATATGATAAAAACCAGTTGGAGAGATTATAGAGATAATCCTATCAAAATCTCAAGAATATTTAAATCACTAATTATGTACATCTGAAAGTTATTTATCACCTGCTTCTACATTCAGACCTAAAAATGTAAAATTCAATTAGTACTAGTCTTTTCTACAACCCTTCACTGGTAATGTCCATTATATCATTAATGCTTGATAGACATATGAAATCTAAGCTATGTCTGGTTGGCAAAGAAGAGAAAAGATGAAAAAGACTTTGCCAGGAAAATTCGAAGTAAGACAATCTGAGCGCCTCAATTTTATATGAGATAAACATATAAATACAAACCTCTAAAACTTTAGTAAGATTATTTGCAATGAAATTACCTATAATGTATGCATATGGCCCTACCTTGCAATGTCACAGAATAGATCTTCCTAGAATCCATTTTTTAATTTAAAGATTGTATGTACAACTGTGAATAGGGGGCCTTCGTTTCATTTGAAAACAAATATAGACATTTCATGGCACTATAATATGTGCATAAGTTTCAAGATCAATAGGAAATTTCAAAGAAATTTAGTGCCTGTGCTTCTGTGTTTTGAGTACCTACTCACTATTCTCTGCCATTCCAAAATACTTCTGGGGAAAGACTGGAAATCACTAGTATGCTAATACTCTCTCTCAGAGGAGACAAAAATAAAAATAAAAAATAAAATATAGGGTAAGACACAGGCAATCAAAGCCAGCTACTAAACGGGGGTGTGAAAAGGAGCCCCCCCACTAACCACGCACATCCCTCTTGTTCTGTCCACTGGGATAAGGGCCGCCGCCTTTGGAAGAAGAGAAGAACGACAAGGCAAGCCATTTAGGGGTGTGGAATGGAGAAACCCTCTTTCCCTAAGAGAATAGGGCTTTATGCTGGCATATTAGATTGGAAAGTGCAAACACAATAATTAACAGTGAATCCTGAAACTTCAACACACCAGAAAAGGGTGTCACTCCAGAGTAAGATGGGAAAATAGGAGGAATAAATTAAGGTAGTCTCAGTGACGCTGGACAGCTCCTTGGGGGCACAAAGGCGGCCTGAGAGCTAATCAAGTCCTCCACACACCTCAGGAAGTGCAAGAAAACTGATGAAGGGTGATACCACACCAGAAACAAAATGAGGGGCAACTGCCAGCAGAGTGGGTGCCTTTCCTGTATCTGAGTCCAAAATAACGACTACTGTGCTAAACAAGCAGCTTCTTATTCCCCACTCTGATTTAAGAGAACAGTTTTGAATCCACCTTCCTTGATTTCCGCTCTGGGGACTAAACCGGCTGCTGCCGTTTCCCCATCACAGTGGCACATGTCAATCATCCCCGAGTCGGCCATTTCTTTCCTTCCCCACGTGTGATCCCAGCAATCAGTGAGCTCCAGGGCTGATCCTCCGCCTCGAATCTGAGCATTTTCTAGGGCACACCCCGGGAGGCGCTACCACCCCCTGTGCATTTCGCTTAATTATGAAACCTCTTTCTAGAAGCCCTATAATTCTCCCAAGAGTCAAAGTAATTGGTAAAAATTAGACATGAAGAGACACAAGGCCACTTAAACAGGACACTTTCGACTGTAATTTTAAAAAGAATTTTCATTTTGGTTCCAATATAATTTTGTACTTTCCCAATTTTGCCCTTTTCAAATGCCAAAGAAAATGTTCGTGTTATCTTGCAGGCTTAGAAAAAGGCAATGTAATGCATTTGTACTTCACTTAAGGTCCACAAAGATTTCCTTTTCCTTGAAGGCCATCCTTTGAATGTTTTTTAAAAGGAAAGAGAGAGAGTGAAAAATAATGGATATATATTCTGTGGCAAGTCACTGTGACTTTGGGAATGAAAGGATCGTGTGTGTGTGTGTGTGTGTGTGTGTGTGTTCCATTACTTGGGGTCCATGCTGTGTGGCTGAATTATCAAGATGCACTTTTGGTACTGGTAAATATCTATACCAAAGACAGATCCATTTCTTAATGAATTTATGATCCTTTAGTGAACAACTATAGCAGAATTCCAGGGCCTGGTTTTACTCTACTTGATTTGGGAAAATTCTACTGAGCAATACCTAATCAGACCTGACACTCAATGTAAGTATTGGGATTCCAAAGACAAAAGAAGACTTAGCAAGGGGAGGGTAGGTGGACAGACATACCATTAAAAAAAATAACAGGAGAGGCTGAGAAGTGCAATGACGGCTGTGTTTCAAAGGCAGAATAGGCAGCTCAAAGGGCATGAGACTAGCTCCATCCATGTAAGCATCTCACAGAAATCTTAGAGGCTGCAAGATGGAGCCTCTAAGGGTTAGGGATACACAATGCTATTTTTTTTTTTAAATGAGGCAACATTTTAAAAGGAAAAGTTATTTATGGATTTTCTTGGGGGAAAAATATAAGATCTGGCAATCAAAAGGCAGAGCTAAGGCACTGGTGGGCATCTTGAGTTTTGTGTAAGCCCTGTCTTAGAATAAAAGCAACATCTCTAAGATTTTAGATTCTGGGCCCCAGGAGAAGAAACAAAGGGCAACGACTGAGTGCACTCTGAGATTTTCTTTCCTGGAAATAAAACAGCAAAAAGCCAAAAGAATTGTCTCTCTCTGCATCACTTGACCCTGCGTGGCCAGAGCTGACTCATACCATAATCTGGGTTGCTCGTAAGTACTTGGGAGTAATGCTTGCTATTATGGTCAAGGAGGAAAAATATCTCAGACTCCAAGCATATGGTCAATTTGGATTGAAGCAACCCCCTGCATCTTTTGTAGGAACCACTGGAGAAACGTAGTCTAGAATGAGGACCTCAGCACCCTTGGCTAAGTCAGTAGATAGAGAAGTGGACTCCGTCCTCCTGGCTTCACCACAACTCCACACACACAGCCGCCTACAGGCACGTCTCCAGCCCCAGGCCCCTCACATCTGTCCTCCCACATCTGTCCTTCCCCTCTGGACCTGGTGTTTCCGCTGCTGCTCATCAATCACGGTGTGCTTTTCTAGGCTTCAGGCTCTCCTGGGCTAGTCTCCCCGTTCAAAATCTACCCACCAGTCCAGACCCAGAGCAAATAAAAGCCAGGAAGCCTCTTTTTCTAAAGCACCCCCATTAACAAATTTCCAGTTGGAGATGAAAACCCAGACCTAAAGACTCAGCTGGACAATTACATAATTTGCATATACATTTTATGGTCCCCTACCAGAAGATAAGTCTCTCCAGGTCTCAGACCTCCTTTGAGTCAGTGAAATTACATAACACATGTTTGTCTTAGAAAAATCCAACTAAAAGGGAGGAACATTCATGCTACTCACTCTATACAATAGGCCCATGTGTCCCAGAATGGACTTGAGAGGGAGACAGGGAGTTCTTGTTCATTTAATCTCAGTTTCCACAAACACCTCCCAAGGTGCAAGCCCTTCACCACTCTATATGTGATTCCAATGTATCCTCCTCACAAACCCGAGCCAACTTAGCAGGGGGTTCATTGTTGGAAACAGCAAGCTGACCTAGCCCTGAAGGAAGACATGCATTGGTCAAGTAGAGGGACACTCCTGTATTACATTAGTCGGGTACTGAAGCAGATTTTCAAGAACAATTTGGATTACACGATTTTCCATCTTCCACAAGGGTTGTTATAATTTTACCCCCTGCATTAGTTCCTCCATGTGGCCCCCCAATCATAGGCCAAAATGTGCCCGATAAATGTCAACAGAGCTCCTGGTCCCTGGGCCATGTAAAGTGTTACTCCAGGGGAGCTGTAACCAGATGTCTTCAACCCATCAGTGACACCCCAGCTCCATGAGTGAACAATTCAATAGCTGAAAAATGACCTCACCATGTATCATTGCACTGCACTTCCATCTACAGCCGTAAAAATGACCTAGAATTAAACCCACACTCCTGAAACAACAGACGTGACATTTTAATAACTGACTTCCCTTAGCCATCAAGTTCTGAGATCCTTAGCAATTCATTCTAAGGAAAACTGCCCCCCAAAAGTGAAGGATCACTTCACTGTACTTAGAATTCAGAGTGAATGCAACTTTATTGTCTGTTAAAAATCACTAAGTGCTCCAAAGAAAGAGCTGAGAAAGAAGTACAAACTCTCTACTTATTCACTAAGTATTTCCTATTCAGCTATTCATGCTAACTGACTTTGACTAAATTCGGCATACTTAGAATCAAGAACAATTTATGGTTACATGTGTGGTTTGCCCTGCCATCTTAAAATGAAATGGCAGTTATCAGAAATTTCAAAAGAAAAGATCAGGTAATTTTTCATGGATTTAAGTGAAATTTGTCAAAATGGTAGAGAGCTCCAAGGAACATTATTGTACTGAATACTGCTTTCGGAATGACTCATTAATAATTCAGACCATCAACGATACTCTCAAATTACTCAAACACCACTAGAAAACATTTCATTAGAAGGCTTAAATAAAGTCTTCCCACCTCATGCTCATTATTCCTATGTTTTCCCAAAAGAAATCAGGCCCAAGTTAAAAGCTCCTTCCTCCTGAAACATTTCTCTGGTTTGCTTTCAAATGGATTGGATACACATATGTAAGATACACGTACATAACCTATTTTCTGTTACATCATTAAGGCAGGCTCCATGTCCAATTGAGCCGTGCACCTGTGCTCTCTCTCCTCCCACAGGGCAGCCCCTAGCACAATTCCTTGAAAAGAGTACAAGCTCAGCAAGTATTTGTGAAAGAATGAATGAACACACAAATACACACTCGAATGGTTCTGTTCTTTTTCCTGGTCTTTCTTCATAGCCCAAAGCCCAGTTATTTGCTAAAACCTTTATGTTCACCTTTCAAGCACATTAAGTTGGTTATTCAAGTTTCAAGCAGTCATCCCATGGTGATTCCTGCTAAGGAACTTCGTTTGGATAGATAGCTAGAAAGAGGATCTAAGCTTCTTTCAATGTGCTTTACTTGAAAAATATTAACCAGGCCTTTACTTCCTTTTTAAAAGCTAAGTCATTTCTCTTAACAATTATCTATAAGCTGTCAGAACTCTGGCAGACTTTATAGAAAATATCACTTTAACTGTTGTATTAAAAATTAATCATATAAGGCTTCCTTTGTTTTATTTTTACTACTTAAAAACTCCCTGATGATAAAGGAAAAGTTGTGAGGGTTTTTTAATTTATTTTTAAGAGCATGAGGGTCTTTTCCTCATGATGCAAAAAGATATGGTTATGGCAAGTGCTAGGAGAGAAAATACCTATACTTTAAAATTACATTTTATAATGACCCTGCTTCCAAGCACCACCATTCCCCCACCCAGTATGACTGGGGATGGAAGTGGGAGACAGTCTCCTGGTCATTTTTGCCTTATTTCACACAGTCAATTACCAAGCTTTTGCAGCTTTCTTTATCCCCCTCCCCACCCCCCTAAAAAAGCAGTTCCAAAGACCCATCAGAAAGTTAAGTGAAGGATTTCTCTGAGTTTGCTTATCAAAGAGTTGGAACATTCATTAAAGACACCAGGCAGGTAGTTCATGCACTCTGGACCACAGTGAACTCTAACCCAAGAGGACTGTCATCTTCTCTTTCTTGAAAATCCTCCTCCACACCACTATCTTACGCTTCTCAGGGGCTTGACTCAGTTTTCTCTTCTGGAAAAAGCTCACTTGCTTGTGCCCTGACCAAAGTAAAAGTAAAGAAGCCCTATTTAACCTCCCAGCCCCACTGCTGGCTTGGAATGGACCTTCCCCTGAAGTGGAGGTTCTTACTTCTGCAGAAGCGCATCCTTACCCATCTCATCCCATAAGGTAACTTAGGGTTGGTACAGGTCTTACAAATCACATAGGCCCAACCCAGTGCACCACTAGAAAATGGAGCAGGAAAAATCCACCAATGTGCCCTCTCCCCACACTAGCAGCTAAGTGCAGCCTAGAATACAGGCCCTTCTAAACAGGAGTGCTGTTCTTCCTCAACATTTCTAGCACTTAAAGCTCCCCCTGGGAGTCAAGCTGTGATCCCAACAACACTGCTGAGTGCCAGGTATGGAGCTAGACAAGAATCTGGTCCCTCTATACCTTTGTTATGCAAAGTGTGGTCCACAGAACAGTGGTGTGTGCCTCAGGTAGAAACATGTTAAGAACGCAGAGTCCCAGACCTCCCCCTAGACCTGCTGAATCAGACAGTGGTCTTTAATAACATCCCCAGGAGATTCATGGATGCATTAAAATAATTTCTGATCCTATGTCGGAAGACATCTTACATGTTGCTATTGTTGTTTTAATTACATTTGTCCACCTGCTCCACTGGGAAAAAAAGTAGAGACACACCTTTCTTAGAGGAGAAATGTCATCACTCAGCTTGTGAGCAATGTAAGGAACAGAAATTCAAGAAAGAGAGGAAGACCATCATTTTCTGATGCTGAGGAAAAGCTAAATGGGAGGATGCATTTTATAATGCAAACTTAAAAAAAAATCAACAAAGGAATGCATGGTTTGCAGAAGAAATGAGAAAGGTGCAGAGAGAAACCATTTTATACTGTGCAACCCACAAGACTTCATGCTGGAGATTGCCTCAAAAAGTTATCACTCTTGGGCAGCACCTATGGCTCAAGGAATAGGGCGCCGGCCCCATATACCAGGGATGGTGGGTTTAAGCCCAGCCCCAGCTAAAACTGCAAAAAAAAGTATCACGCTCACAAATAAACAAAAACACTTTAATTGGTTTTGTTTTGTTTTGTTTGTTTGTTTTGAGACAGAGTCTTACTATGTTGCCCTCGGTGGAATGCTGTGGCGTCACAGCTCACAGCAACCTCAAAGTTGCTTAAGTGATTCTCTTGCCTCAGCCTCCCTAGTAGCTAGGACTATAGGCACCTGCCACAACTCCTGTTTATTTTTGCTTGTAAGTTGTCATTGTTTGGCAGGCCGGAGCCAGGTTCAAACCTGTCAACCCTGGTATATGTGGCCAGTGCCCTAGCCACTAAGCTACAGGCACCAAACCACTTTAATTGTTTTATAGAACCTAAAATAGATAATAAAATTGTCAGGTGAGTTCATTTATGTTTTTCTGTTTTAAAACTGAAAGATAATTACAAGTAATCCACCAACCTGTTTCCCACCCAAAATAAATAAAAGCTGGGGAGTATGCAGGTGGCAGAGAAGTTGCCCAGGAAAGGGTTAAAGTTTGAGAAGTGCTGCTCCACAGCAAGGGAAAAAAGGGTAGATCTTCACATTTTGAGTTGAGCTCATTCCAAGCCCTGTGCTGACATCACCTCCTATAGCAGATGACACCGAAGGATACGCTGTGATCTGACCCAAAGTGGTCTCCTCTAAACACGAAGGCCAGAAGATAATCTGTGGAAGAGAAGCTCGGGAGCCCAGCGGATGCCTCCAGTGATCTACACAGCACTTGGTAAGTCAGTTTTGTTTTCTTTTTGGAATTCTGATTTATTTGAAAACTGTTGAGAGGTAAAACCAGGAAAGGTATGCAGAAAGTACTACCTCATCTAAAATCAAAGACACCCTCTCCTCCACTTTCTTCAGAAGTGGTTCTCCCTGAGAACTGTGAGTACAGGAGCACAGCGAGTGCTGCACGTCAGGGTTCAGAGTGCAAGTAATGGAGTCAGCCTTCCTGGGAGCAAGTCAAAGGCCTGCCTGCCGCCATCTGTGCAACCCTGACAACTTAGCGTCTGTGCCTCAGTTCCCTCACCTGCAAAATGGAAATACAATTCCACTTACTTTTAAAGTATAAAATGATACTCATCCTTATCCTTGTACCAAGCCTAGAGTGCAGTAAGTACTCAATAAATACGAGCGATCATCGTTACACATACCCTGTCTATCAGTCTAACTAAAATACACCACAACCCTCAGAAGAGTTGCCTCTTGCCATTGACCCAGATATTGACCCACAGCCAATCAGCACAGAGATATAACTATGTAGAAAAGGCAGATGCTGAGAGAAGGTTCACTCTACCAAAAATGTGTTAATTCTGGATGTGAGCAAAGACATGCACAACATTTCACTTCAAATTCTAATGCATGTTGATGTGAACTGAGAGCCGCAGAGCTTGACCAACCATGAAGAAATAAAGGAAAGAGAAGTCAGTCGTAGTCACGCAACCTCACGCCTCACAGCTGTCCCTTGTGAGCACACCAGCCTAATACTTTGTCTACCTGCAAAGTGACTTTTAAAATGAGAAAGAGGAGCGGGCGCCCTGCAGGCTCTTCCTGCCTTTAATGTGGCACATGTTATTCTTCCGTCTATGATAGTTGGCCAGCGGACAAATCGGATTTCCTCTCCCAGACTTCATTTTAACGTTTATTTTTATGAAAGCAGCAAAAACATATTGCAATCTCCATCCTATTCTCATCATTTTAAAAAAATTGTTCAAGTTAATATTACTTCAGGCTGGGCGTGGTAGCTCACACCTCTAATCCTAGCACTTTGGGAGGTCAAGGCAGGTGGATTAGAAGAGGCCAGGGGGTCAAGACTAGCCTAAGCAAGAGTGAGACTCTGTCTCTACAAAAAACAGAAAAATCAGCCAGTTATGGTGGCATATACCAGTAGTCCCAGCTTTTTGGGAGGCTGAGGCAGGAGGATCACTTGAGCCCAGGAGTTCAAGGCTGCAGTGAGCTATGATGATGCCACTGCACTCTAGCCTGGGCAATAGATTGAGACTGTCTCAAAAAAAGTAGTAACATTGCTTCTTTTGAAAGACCAACCCCACCTCTGTTTTCTTAATTAGCTCCAATTGAAATATGTTAAAGAGTAGTGAAGTATTCAACTGGGTAAGCCTCAAAAAATCCGTATCATGACGAAAATAACAGCATTTGATTCAGATGGGATTTTCTTTTCCTCCCAAGTGACTTACAGAATTTATGGTGGGTTAAAAATTTTTAAGTATTTTTAGAATTTGGGGAAAAGGCACGACGTTTGTATATAACCTTTAATAAAATTATTGTGCTTTCCAGCCATGCTTTTCAGGTTAAAAGTTGTATACTTTTATTAGCTGCATCATTGTGGGAGTACATTTCTTCTGAGAAGATGCTTTTCCAGCCGAGTTTAACCCAATAAACTAGAGAAGATGAAGGATATAAAACAGAACTCTCCACTCGTAGTTGGATATGACATTTGCTTTTCATTGAGGGACACTAGGAAACTTCTGTTTGTCTAACATTTTTGCTTTACATGTCAGAAGACAGAGGCCCCAGGAAAAGTATGCAAATGTCAACACCCCTGCCATCCTCCATTCAACACACCTTAGCCACTACATGGTGCTACGCATTCATCCACGGAGGCCTTACCTGTCAGTTTTCTTGATCAAGATGGCTCTAAAGATGTGCTCAAGTGGTGTCTTCTCTTGCTGGTAAGTGGGTTGCACGAAGGGGTGCAGGGCCACCAGAGAAAAGCCCTGCTGGTATAACTCGAGGAGCTGGGCAGGCAGATCCCGCAGGGAGGCCAGCCTCACCGCCGAGGACCTTGGAAGCTCCGCTGCAGTGGAGAGAGGAAAAGCTTATCAGAGATGCACCAAAACCACTCTCGAACCAATTTGTTCTCATCTTTACTGTCATCAAAGAGAGTTTATACACAGACTGCCATTTTCCAACTCATCTAAGGGCATTAGTAATTAGATGTCTTAAATCTAGAGTCAGTCTTCTCAGTGACCACAATCAAAAATCTTTTCCAATTCCTCAAAATAGAGGGAGGGAAAGGAAAGGAAGGAAGGGAAAGAGAGAAGGGAGGAGAAAAGGGGAGAGAAGAGAAAGAAGAAAAAGACCATACGTAAATTATAAAAATGCTAGGTGGCAAAAAGCAGCATTAACAAAGTCAAAAGACAGATTGAAACAAAATTTCTGTGACTCTTAAGACAAAGAGCTAATTTCTTCAATTTGCAAAGAAGTCAATCCCTCTTTCCCCACAACACCCCCCAAATAGAAAAGTAGGCAAAATATATGAACAGGTAATTGCCTAAAAAATGTAAAAAGCTGATCAATATTTGAAAAGACCTCACATTATATAATTAGAACTACACAAATCAAGAAAAGAAATATTTTTTACCTATTGAATTATTTTAAAATTTGGTTATTTTTAAGCAAAAAAAAGTTAAAAAGAAAAAAGGTACAAATGTATATTTTTAGTGAAAAATCTACATCCCAGCCCTATCTCCTGCCTCCCAGGTCTTTGCCCTAGAGGCAATCAACATTATTTATTTTTTTTGTGTATGCATTAATGATCACTGAATTCACATCAAGTAAATAGGCCTGTCTCTCTCCCCTTTTACACAAATGTCAGCATAACATTACACACCTGGATTTTTATCAGTTCTTATCACTTAACAGTACAGTTTTCTCAAGAGATCGTTCCATGGCAGTACACAGAGCTCTTTCTCATTCTTTTTTAAAGATCCGTTGGGTGAGGTACATAGATTGCTATGCAAGCATTTACTTTTATAAATAATGCTTTAATGAAAAATACCATTGCTATAAGATTTCACATGTGCACATATAATATATAATAAAAAATAAATTTCTAGATGTGGAATTGATAGGTTAAAGATACATGCACTATGATTTTTTTCAGATAAATCAGGTGAATTTACCTGCTATCAGTGATACACAGAGGTGTTTCTTTCCCTATGCCCTGGCTATTTTCACATTAAAAAAAAAAATAATCCCTGTAAAGGCAGTGATTTATATTACTTTTCTTATGTTTTTTGTATTTTTTTCTCATTAAACATTTCATATTTAACTGTTTCCTTTTATGTGAACTATCTGTGCATAAACTTTCCATAGTTTTCTATTGGATTACTGATACTTTATTTTCTATTGGTTTGTAAAAACTCTTTATATATTAGGAAGTTTGTTATTATTTGTGATGCCAGTTGCAAACATCTTTCTGCAAATTGCTTGCTTTTTGAGTTTGCATAAGGTGGATTTTGCCATGAAGAATTTTTGATATAAAGCTGAATTTATCAACCTTGCTTTTCAATGGCTTCTAAATTACATGTTATAGCAGAAAGACCTGGTATAATGAAAACAATTTTCCTATGAATTTGTGTAATATTTATTTTATTTTTTGCATGTAAATCTTTCATCTGTTTGGAATTTATCCCATATTAAGTATTCAAGATTAATTCAACATTTCCCCCATGTAGGGTTTTATCCATTTTTCCTCACTGATTTGAGATGTCATCTTTACCATATATTCTATTCCTGAATATATTTAATTTTATGACTGTGATCTATTAATCTATTTGAGTACAATACTACTTGTAACAACTTTAGTCATATTATGCTTTAATATCTAGTTAGGCTATTTCCTGAATCTTCCTGTATTCCTGTCTATTTTCTGAATCTTCCTGCCTAATTTGTATTTCTAAGTGATCTTTAAAAATTGGCTCATCAAATTTCCCCTTCTCTCAAAAAATTTGTTGATATTTTTATAGGATCATGTTCAAATTATAGCTTAACTGAGGGAGAATATGCTGCAAGTTCACACCCAAGAAGATGACATAACTTTGAGTTATTCAAGTCCTCTTTTGGGTCCCTTGGGAACATATTATTCTTCAAATAGACCTTATACATTTATTAAGTTTATTCTTCTTTTTTAATTTTTTGCTGTAAGAATAATATATATATGCCTACATATTTTTTTTTCACTTCTATAATATCTACTGTGGGCAAGCAGGGTGGGGAAATAGGCACTCCCATCACAGCTATTAGTAGCAAACCTTTCTGGAGGGCAAGGCAGAGAGTGCCTTTGAATGTAAAAATGCACATACCTTTTGTCTAGAAACTTTGCTAGACATTGCTATTGGCATTACTCTTGTGAATGGACTTATAAATGTCTTACAAGATATATAAACAAAGATATTTACTAAGTGGTTGTTCTTGGAACCAAAGAGCTCTTCATTGGAGGATTAAACAATGGGACACTCCAATGATGAATCCCATGAACGATTAAGAAGATTTACTGTTCATTGCTGATAAAGAAACCTGTCCAAGATACATTGTTATGTTAAAAAATAAAGTGCCTAACTTTATTAATGGTATGATCACTCTTACATTAAAAAAAGTTAAAAGAGGCTCTGCACTTGTAGCTCAGTGAGTAGGGCACCAGCCACATACACCAAGGCTGGTGAGTTCGAGTCTGGCCCAGGCCTGCTAAACAACAATGATAACTACAACTAAAAAGTAGCCAGGCATTGTGGCAGGCACCTGTACTCCCAGCTACTTGGGAGGCTGAGGTAAGAGAATTGCTTAAACTCAAGAGTTTGAGGTTGCTGTGAGCTGTGATGCCACGGCACTGTACCAAAGTTGACATACTGACACTCTGTCTCAAAAAAAAAAAAAGTTGAAAGGATAGACATAGTCATAAATTTAAAAATAATTTTTTCTAGAAGAAATCATAAAACATCAATTTTTTTTTTTTTTTTTTGGAGACAGTCTCTCTCTGTCACCTTGGGGTTCAGTGCTGTGGTGTCAGCCCAGTTCACAGCAACCTCAAAATCCTAGGCTCAGACGATCTTCATGCCTCAGCTTCCAGAGTAGCTGAGACTACAGCCATCAGCCACAATGCCCAACTAGTTTTTACTATTCTTAGTAGAGATGAGGTCTCACTCTTGCTCAGGCTGGTCTTGAACTCCTGAGCTCAAACATTCTGCCTATCTTGGCCTCCCAGAGTTGCTAGGATTATAGGCATGAGCTACTGCACCTGGCCAGCAGAAAAACATCAAAATCAAAGAAAGCACCTAGAATAGGGCAGAAAGGGTTGAAAGATTGTCCTTATTTTATACTTTCAACTATTACACATCTACAAGGATAATTTGAGTAGAGGATTAATGAGACATTTTTATTTTCTTCTGTATATATATTTAAAGGTTCTTAATCTATTTTTTAAAAAATAATTTGCTATTTTTTAAAACAAATTTATAAACAAAACCTAAGGGTACTCAGAATAAATACCGTATAATATCAGATACTGTAGTTCTCATTCCATATATCATGTAAGAAATTTACAGGAAAAAAAAAATCTATAGCAATGATTCACGCTGAGTCTAAAGCAAGCACTCAGCATCCTGGAGAAAGTGCCATTAATAACAGTGACAAATAAAAAGACTGGCCAGGAGAGCAGAAAAGTATGCAATCTCCCCCTTGAAAGGTACATTCTGGATCTTCTGGACTTAAATCCAAAGTTAAGTCTCATGAAGAATGCTGCACCCCTCCCAATTCCCCATGCACAGAAACCCATCAAGGGGTCTCACAGCAGCTCCGACCCAGGCAAGAGGACCCTACTCTGTACCTTGAGCTTCAGAGCAAGGGCTCTGGTCCAGCCCCATGATCCAGAAGCAGAAACACCAGCTAACTTATTAGAGTTGAAGAATCCTGGCCCCTACCCCAGACTTAGAAAGTCAGAATCTGAGCCATCTGTCTCTCTACAACCCCTCCAGGAGGCTCACCAGCTCCATAGAGCTGTGCTTTGGCCCTCCTCCAACCACGTTCCTCTCCACGGGCAAGGGGACAGATCTAAGCACATGTGCCCACCTGTGACCCGCACCCGCCTTCACATAGCCCAGGCCCTGGAACTCCCTGCCCTACCTGTCCCGGGCCCACTGTGGAATCTGCACCCAGATCCAAGCACATGTACCCACCTGTGATCCGCACCCACCTTCACACAGTGCAGGCCCTGGTACTCCCTGCTACCAGCCCTGGGTCCCTCTGCAGCGAGGGCAGACAGTGTCCCTATGGGCACACCTGCAGGCCCAGGGCAGGGATGCAACCAGGGTCAGAGGAGTGAGGACATACCCACTGCAGTTGCAAAATATAAGGGAGTATGGAAAACTCAGTGGCCAAGATAAATAAATATTTAATGTAATATGTTAAAAAGTAAAAAATTAATGCAAAAAAGTCATGATGAACAAAGCATCAAAAATTTTTAATAAAATCAAGACCAGTTATTAATTTTTCCTTTCACTTCAAGCTCTAATACAGCTTACTCAGCACTGTTAATATCTTGTCATTATTTAAAATGTTACCTCATGGCCCTCACCTGAATTCGAGCCCATGATCTCCCTCTGTGTCCCAGGACCTACGAAGGCTAGGTGCGGGCCTTGTACCTACCAGGAACACCTTCCTCTCTGTCAAGCTACAGAACCAAAAGGGTGAAACCACAAGTGAAAGAGACAATGCTTGTTTTATTTGAAAAACTGAATGGACTTTTAATAGGAGGGCAATTACACTGTATCGAGCAAACCGAAAAGGACTATCTAGCACCAAGATCCCCTCTTCTTTGATAAAACTGCATATAAAGACCATCTGTGAGTCATCAAAGACACGGCGTCAAATTCAGCCAGCCTCTACAGTTCAGTATTTTTTAAGTCTTCAGACTCTTTCTGCTAATAAAATAAGCCTTTACTAAGATTTTAATAATTTATAAGTTTTGTCTTAGGCATCACCCACCCTATAATAATAAAAGCAGCCGATGTGTTTAGAAGACAGGATTCTCCTATCAGCTGCGCTCCCCAACAGCTGTTAGCCTCAGGCGTGTGAGTACTGAGTTTCCTGGTATAAAACAGAGATAACACATCAGTCTGTCCCCCATCACAGCGTGGTCGTAAAGATCAAATGGGATGATGTGTGTGTAATCCACAGAGCCCAAGGAAATCAGGGCAGCAGCCCTGGCAGTGGTGGACAGGTGCCTGGACAGGGGGACTGGTCCTCTGGGAATGGAGCTGATAATATGGGGCTGGGGTCACTGGATCATTCTTCATCACCACCCACACCCCTTAACTTCCACACTCCACATCAGTAACATGAGAACTATAAATCAACTGCCTCATAGCTAAATGCTTCCTGAATAAAACATAATATCTTTTAAACTTTTATCTTAAAATCCAAAGAAGTATCTCCTATCAAAACTAAGCAGTTTTATGGCTTTAATTTTTGGTATGCATGCTGTCAAAGTAAGTTTAGCTTCATGGTTAAAAAACAGATAAAAATGAATCTCAACAATCTCGAAGCAATAAAAAAAAAACAGGCTTCTATTGTAAATATGATTAAAGGCCTTAATTCCGTGTTTCTATTTGAACCTTAGCCTTAAAAATACAAAAACAAAAAATCTAGTTCTTATGAAGTGACCAATCCCCTAACATTATTACTAGAAAAATAAAGGGATGATTCATTTGTTTGGATAGACATACCAATTGTAGCCTGTTAGTTTCTCAACCTACCTACCACAGTAACCTCCCTACTATTTTATCCTGTAATAGTTGCCCGATTTTGCTTACAAATTATGTAACCTTGAGCAAGCCAATATAACCTTCTCCCCATCTCCTGGGTCCCTCCTTTATAAAATTAAACCTCTGAATAGGGAATTGAAAAAGGAGATTCCAACTTTATTTATTTATTTTTGACAGTGGTTCACTTTGTCACTCTGGGTAGAGTGCTGTGGTGGCATAGCTCACAGCAACCTCAAACTCTAAGGCTCAAGAGATCCCCTTGCCTCAACCTCCCAAAAAGCAATAATTTTATTATTTCAGTTTGGAGAAGAAGGTACCAGTTTCTAACTATAATAAAAAGTGACATTGGATAATACAATGAATGTTTTCAATGTGAACTTAAAGGGTTACCAAAGACCAGAGCCCCAGTGGGAATAAGGACTAAGCACACAGTGGGAAAAGAGGTGGATCAATGAAAGAGAATCAGGAAGACACCTGCAGCCAGCGGTAGTGCAAACACCACAGCTGCCTGAGGTCCCAGCCTGCGCCAGCCCAGGTAGGAGTGGGGAGATTGTGCTGTTCTTCTAGGGAATCCCACATCAGCATGGTGGGAGAAAAGAAATGTTTTAAGAAACACTGCTGAGGGTGATGGGTCCCCTTCATCCGAAAGGACAGCTACAAGGAAATGGTGTGAGTTATTCTGAAGTTACTGTGGCTTCCTAGCCTTTCACCAGGACTTCACTTTAGGGATGAACCATATAAGCCACCTCATAAGTTAAAATTTCTGATTATAACTTCAGATTCGTAAGATGAGAGACACTGATGAGGCTGTCTTAGCCATTGCTACCCTTCAGCAAGAGGAAATGCCAGCCTGCTCAGAGTTAGCGCTATCAGACTTTTCTCTCCATTTTCTAACTGGCCCACAGTGATGGATGCCAGCCTCCTTCAGCCTGGACACCCACTGTGCTTCCACTATGCCACATCTTCACCCCATACTGGGCCTTTGTACCTCCACCACAGTGCACAGGACAGTTCTCTGGGGCTCTTCCCCACCTGGTGGAGGCTGAGTCTCATTTTCTGGCCCGTCAGAAGGTCTGGTGTGGATTCCAAGCCCAGGGAACCAGATAGAGAGCCAACCCAAGCCAGGGAAAGGGCCATGAACGCTGCAGCCCAACCAGCCCAGGGGGCAGCACCTTGTCCTTCTAGCCGGTTACTACCAAGGTGCAGGTGAGCACAATGGTGCCAGAACTTCTAATTCTTACTTCCAAGAAGTCAGAAATGTTAATTCTCCTAATCTTTTAATCTGGCAAGTTATTTCTATTTTATTTTCAACCCCTTAAGGCCCAAAGGCTTTGGAGTCTGAGTGGGGCATTTGATAAATGTGGGACAACATTCCTGCCCTTAAGATCTCAGCACTTAACATGGGTGCTTATGTGTGGAACAGCCATTTTGCTCATTCCCCATTCATCCTGAGTTACACCAAAGGCTTCAAGGACACACCCACAGGTATTTGACGTGTATCAGGTATTTCCTAATTCCTCCTTTTTTCTTTATTGGGATTAAGATGAATAAACAGTTTAGAACCACGTAACTATATTTTAAATCTTTTGGAAATCTTATTTCTTCTCCTGACTAGATTACATAACAGGCTTTTTTAGAAACAAAATATAGAAACTACTGTGAAAAGGTATTTGGGGTAGCATAAGAGTACAAAGGTTTTTTGAAATAAATGTTTTGTTTTTTCTCTCAGAAATGTAAGTCCAGACATATAAACAAACCACTATTCCAAGAGTAAAGAAAAAAATTCTAAGAAGTTATGAAAGCTCTGGGAAAAACATAATCCACAAAGCCACACATTTCTTAACACTCCTGGGATAAAGTAAACTTTGTTTTTGCTATGACTATGTTCTGTTTAGCAAAAACATTCTGCAGCCCTATCTCTTCCCTGGAAACGAAACCCTTTAGACATCTGTAGAAGAGCCAAAGGGATGTCTTTGCTCTTTCAAACTTTATTATGGGGACAGAATCAGCCTCCAACAGAAAAAGAAACCACTGCATACAGCAACTGCACGTCACGCCCAGATACAGCAGGATGAACTGCAACAGCTTCAATTATTCTGACCAGCAATCATTTGTGACTTTAACCTAATTATTCAGAGTCGACTTTGCTTTTCTAATTACATCCGCTAATGGATCTGTCAATACCAAGGAGTGCAATACCAGGGCGATACCATCTCCCTCCGCAATTTCCCTCACAGGTGAAGCTGCAATAACACCCTTCAACCACATCTTTTGTTTTAAAGTTCCTTCGAGACTGTGACTGCTATAACATCAATCTGCCTGGGCTTTTCTTTTTTTTTTTTTTTTTTTTGCAAAACACTAAAATCAATCACTTTTCAATGTGGGGCATTTCATCATATAGGTAAGAAATAGGGACCAGGCGAGTGGCTCACCCTGTAATCCTAGCACTTCAGGAGCTGAGGCTGGTGGATTGCTTGAGTTCAGGAGTTTGAGATCAACCTGACAAAAAGTGAGACCCTGTCCCTATTAAAAATAGAAAAAAAAAATAAGCTGAGCACTGTGGCAAGCACCTATAGTCATAGCTACTCAGGAGGCTGAGGCAAGAGGATTGCTGGAGTCCAAGAATTTGTGGTTGCTGTGAGATGATGATGCCATAGCACTTTACTCAGGACAACAAAGTGAGGCTCTGTCTTCAAAAAAAAAAGGAAACAGGGTGGCTCTGTGGCTCAAAGGAGTAGGGCACCGGCCCCATATACCAGAAGTGGCAGGTTCAAACCCAGCCCCAGCCAAAAACTGCAAAAAATAAAAAAAGGAAACAAAAATTCAACTTTTAAAATAATATTTTATTTATAATATTCAACTTTTAAAATAATATTTTTAGCCCATGTCTTCTGTACATATCATTTCTAAATCTCTGGAACAAATTAAAACTTTTATTTTAGGGCTTTTAAAATTTAGATTTCTGTCACCTTCTGATTAAACTAAGTCATGATTCTCAAACTTAAAAAGAACAAAAAGGAAAACCCATATCCAGGCTAAGGAGACTACATCCATTAAAATATTCTTTTTTTTAATCCAAAGTAAAATTCTCATAACACAAAATAACTCTTTCAAAGTGGACAATTCAGTTGCATTTTGTACATTTAGTTCTAAAACATCTTTGCCCCAAGTGAAAACTCCAAATCAACCAGTTATTCCCCATTCCCTTCTCCCCATAGCCTGCGACCACCACCAATATGTGTTCATATAACACTTTTTTAAATGTTAATTTTTATTGTGTGTATTTAAGGTATATCACATGTTGCTCTGACATACATATATACACGTGCTTAGTGAAGTGATGACTACTGTCAAGCAAATTAACACATCATCTTACATAAATACCTTTATTTTCGTGGGAGAAGTACCTAAAATCTTTTGTGTTAGCAAATTTCCAGTATACATTGTTATTAACTATAGTCCTCATGTTGTATGTTAAATCTCTACACTTACTCATCCTACATAACTGCAGTGTTGTGTCCATTGTCCTACATCTTCCCATCTCTCTGGCCCCCTTCGCTGTTCTGTTTCTACTTTTTTTTTTTAATTCCACATATAAGTGAAACCATGCAATATTTTTCTTTCTGCGACTGGTTTGCTTCACTTAGCATAATGTCCTCTAGTTTTATTCATTTTGTTGTAAACAGAGGATCACCTTTTAAAGACTGAATAATACTTCATTGTGTACATGCACCATTTTTCTTTATCTCTTCATCTGTTGACTGATCCTTAGGTTGTTTCCATATCTGGCCATTGTGAAAATGTTTGCAAAGAACATGGAAATGACAATATCTCTTCAACATAATGATTTCATTTCCTTTGAATGTATACCCAATAGTGGTTCTGCTGGATTGTATGGTAGTTCTACTTTTAATTTTTTAGGAACTTCTTTTTTTTTTTTTTTTGGAGACAGAGCCTCAAGCTGTCCCCCTGGGTAGAGTGCCATGGCATAGCTCACAGCAACCTCCAAATCCTGGGCTCAAGCAAGTCTCCTGCCTCCGCCTCCCAAGTTGCTGGGACCACAGGCACCCACCACAGTGCCTGGCTATTTTTTTTTTTTTTGGTTGCAGCTGTCATTGTTGTTTGGCAGGTCCGGGCTGGATTCGAACCTGCTACCTTAGGTGCATATGGCTGGCGCCTTAGCCACTTGAGCTACAGGTGCCAAGCCATTTTTTAGGAACTTCCATACTGTTTTCCGTAATGGCTGTACTACTTTATATTCCCACCAACACTGGGCAAGGGTTCCCATCTCTTCACATCCTCCACCAGCATTTGTGTTTGTCATTTTGATAGGACCATCCTAACAGGTGTGAAGTGATAGCTCACTAAGGTTTTGATTTGCAACTCCCTGATGATGTTAACAAGTACTCTTTCATTTACCCGGGGACCGTTTTTATATCTTCTTTGGAGAAACGTCATCTATTCAGGTCCTTTGCCCATTTAAAAAAAATCAGGATATTTGTTTTTTTGCTATTGAGTTGCATGAGTTCTAACACACTATTCCTAATACCTTAACTGAATTATGGATAAACACAGGGGAATCTTAGTTAAGACCAAAAGGACTTCTTATGCTTATATAAAACCTAGGATTCTAGGGGTGGCACCTGTGGCTCAAAGGAGTAGGGCGGTGGCCCCATATGTCAGAGGTGACAGGTTCAAACCCAGCCCTGGCCAAAAACTGCAAAAAAAACAAAACAAAACAAAAAAACCCCTAGGATTCTGCAGGTCCATCAGGGTGTAACTGGCAAAACAACAGGTGCCTCAGGCCATCAGACCACAACAATGGCTAAGGCACCAGACTGCCATGACAACGGGGAAAGGGGAAACAAGTTTGGTTTGCTTGTCATTTCAAAGGGTCACACACAGTCAGTGACTTACACACACCAACACAACATGGTACTGTAAAAAATGCCGTGTCTAAGAGTTTGGAAAGAGACTGCCTGAATAATTCCCATTGATGAAACCCAGAAGATGGCGTTACTGCTCATCTCACCACTCCTTTTTGTCAGAGAAGGCACAGGCTAAGATTCATCAAGAAGGCCGTATAAGAAACACCAGGTCCCCTGCTGCTGAGATTTAGTAGTGGGTACTCAAATATTAAAAGCAACCAGCTAGAAACTAAACCCAGAGCATTAATAAAATATTTCATACATTTAAAAGTATTTTTGATAGAGAGAGGAAAACACAAAGGATCACCAAGAATTCAAAATTAGACCAACCAAACTCATTTGCACCAAATCCAAAAAGAGCTTATCATGAGTCAGAGGGAACCTAGTTATCGATATTTTAAGCTGTTTTTCTAATCAAGTTTAATAACATGAGAGCTAAGACTCTTGGTATGCAGATTTCTATGACAAAAGTGTCAGGACTTTGTACATTAGGTCCTGAATGTCAATTTGATCAATGTCCTTTAGTTATAACATAGATGTGAAAAAACCTCGCTTCCTGGCAGAGGTAACTGCCTGCACAGTGTTCACACATTTTCCCATCTGTTTTCTCCAGGTACTCAGGTTTCCACCCATATCCCAAAGATGTGCACATTAGGTTCACTGCTGTGTCTACACTGACCCAGCATGAGCAAGCATGGGTGAGTGTGTAAGTGTGCCCCGAACTGGCTGAACTGGGATGAGGTCCTGCCCTGGGTAGGTTCCCACCTTGGGTCCTGAGCTGCTGGGCTAGGCTTGGGCTACCTACCACCCTGAACTGGCATAATTGGGTAAATAATGATCTTATTTATTTTTCTTAATAGTTCTTAAATATTATGTGTAGCTCACATTTATTTCAGTATTTAATATTAAAAGTGTTTGGTCTTTATTTAAAAGTTTGGTGAGGTTTTTATGACCAGAAATATACCATAGGAACATAACTCTAATTTATAACAAGTAGCCTGTAAAAAAAACCGGTTTCATCTTATTCTGTTTTGTCAAAAGTCACAGTTTCCAAGGACCTAGCAATGGCACTGAGTTCAAAAATAATCAGCACCAAGGGCTGTTGTGACCAAGTCCTTGAAGAAGACATCCGAGAAAAATAATGCCTCATTGAGAGGTGCCTTTGAGGGGCCTCTGTGTCCACTTCAGGAATGACTGCTCTGGTCTCTGCTCAGGGAGGTGTGCTGACAGCAAGGAGGCCTCCAGTGGGGAGCAGTTACTAAGCACACAAACATATTCTGACCAGGCATCCATGCGCCCCCTTGCAGACCACACATGTTCTCACCCACTCACCATCTGAAAAGTCCCACTAGGAACCAGGCAGGCCACCAGCTCTTTCACAATAAGAAGGGACAAAGTGCATTTTTCAAGCCCGAAACAGCCAAGTGCCATTTTAATTCCCCACATCCATGTGACACAGTCTATAGACACCAAAATGGTACACTGCAGCTCTTCCACATTACAGACTAGTAAGTAGAAGATTTTTAAATGAGTTCGTGAAAGTTGATCCTACAAATTGGGTCATTCTTATCAGAGTTGAGGAGAAAAAGCACTCTGGGCACATAACTCTGCTCCAAGAATGTAATTCTCCTCAAGCTTGGCTGCAGAAACTGGCTGTTGTAACCCGAAACCAGTTTTATCTAATAGTTACTGAAACAACCTGCTGTGACTCTAAGACTTGTTCTGTCCACCACTGACAGGCACCAATCAACACTTGCCAGCACATAGAACATTTCTCCTTTTTATAAAACCTTCGACCTTTTGTTTTATGACTCTGTGTGTATGCCCCAAATTGCAATTCTTGCTTCCCAAATAAAATGTTTTAAATTTAGAGATTTGTCTCTATATTTTATTTGACTTCCACAAGTTGGATTCACAGCTCTGACCTGGAGAGATATTCGGTACAGAATGAGAAAAGTGTGATACAGAGCAGCAGCACACACATTATATGTGCCCATTTTTGTAAAAACCAAACCAGATCCCCTATAGATGTGTCCATGGGGCACATAGAAGGTGTGTAAGGGGACCCACCAGAAGATCATGAAATCAAGGAACGGTAACTGAGACTAGGGTAAGTGATCAACTCTTTATTTTCTATCTTACTTTCAGAGTTTCATTTAAAATAAGAATAAACAATGTTTATGAGACAGAACTTACAGAGGACAATTACAGTAGACTAGACTATCAAGTTATTTATTTATTTATTTTTTGGTAGAGACAGAGTCTCACTTTATTGCCCTTGGTAGAGTGCCATGATGTCACAGCTCACAGCAACCTCCAACTCCAGGGCTTAAGTAATTCTCTTGCCTCAGCCTCCTGAGTAGCTGGGACTATAGGTGCCTGCCACAATGCCTGGCTGTTTTCTGGTTGCAGTTTGGCCGGGGTGGGGTTTGAACCTGCCACCCTCAGTATATGGGGCCAGCACCCTACTCACTGAGCCACAGGCACCACCCTACTATTAAGTTTTTTAGCAGCCAAAGTCAGGACCAGAATCATGCTCTAAATGTAACAGGCCTAACAAATTTAAGGAAGAGAAAGAGAGAAAGACAAAAAGGACATAAAGAGAGGCTTTCTTTATCCTGAGCCCCCACCCGTCCACACAACTCTCTCCCCCTTCTCTTTGTTTTTTTATGCCTATCTCTTACATGCACACTTTCTCTCTCTTTCTCTCTCTCTCTCTCTCTCTCTCTCTCTCACACACACACACACACACACAGAGCTTTCTATTGGTGCTAAGACAGTAGTCACATGTGGCTACTGAGCACTCAAGGTGTGACTAGTCTGAACTGTATGTGCTATAAGTATAAAGTATACATCCAATTTCAAAGACTTTGGTGTTTTCCATTTTTTTCATGCTAAGAATTTTTTATATTAATAACATCCTGATGGTGATAGTTTGGTTATATTAGGATTAAATAAAATGTATTATTAATATGACCTGTTCCTTTCTATCTTTTTAAAATGTGACTACTTGGCTCGGCGTCTGTGGCTCAATCGGCTAAGGCGCCAGCCACGTACACCTAAGGTGGCAGGTTCGAATCCCCAGCCTGGCCAGCCAAACAACAATGACGGCTGCAACCAAAAAATGGCCGGGCGTTGTGGCAGGCGCCTGTGGTCCCAGCTACTTGGGAGGCGGAGGCAGGAGACTTGCTTGAGCCCAGGAGTTGGAGGTTTCTATGAGCTGTGATGC
>CAUYQV010170761.1:0-61110 GCA_963574575.1 Galagoides demidoff | reverse complement strand
TTATGTTTTACTTTTGTACCAGGCGGTCTCACACTTTCTCTTGCTTCTGTAACTTTCCTGTGCGTCCGCTCAGCCACCTGCACGCTCGAAATTCCACGTGTGCTCTGACGGGATCCCGTGTATCTTTTCTCGACCTTTATTCCTGCCGTGTTATTTTCCTCCCTTCATTTTGCTTTCCTTCAATTCCTACCTTATTATTTTATTATCCTGTTTTCTTACACATAGCTCTGAAAGTTGCTTTAAGTCTTTTAGGCAACGAGATGTTGGTATAAATAATTGGTCAATGATTTTTTCCCTAATTAATCAAAAACAAGTCAGTTGTTCTCTTACTAATCCCTGCGAGGCCGTTGTCAGACAGAACTGGGATGTGTTAGGCACAGCTGGGTGAGCGCGAGGCCTTCCTTTAGACACTTGACATCGTGGAGTGAAAAGTCTTTCCTGGTCTGATGGAGCCCAGCAGAAATCCTGGCTTTGCCCCCGACTGATGGTGCCGTCTGGATGAGAGCCATGGAGAGAAGCCTTGTTGGAGTGGCATCACAGGATGAGTTTCAGCTCCTCCCGAGTGTGTGGACTTGCCATCCTGCCGCGCAGCGCGAGCAGACTCAGATGGCTGCCCCGCTGCCCTCGCCGAGGTCCGGCCTGGTCTGACTCCAGCTACCTGCCGCGTTCTGGGAGGTGTCCTTGTGTCTTTTTATTTCATTGGCCAAAACTTCTTCCAGATGAGGTCAAGTGACCTCCACTCATTTTTTTTTTTTTTTCTGTTTCTTGGGTATTCTGGAAAGCCACAATGGAATGTGCAGAGCACAAACATTTAATTATTGGTCGGGCCCTGCCTCTGAACGGTTGAATTTAAAGAAATACGGAGGACAGAGTTCTGACCCGATGCCCCATCCTTTCTTTTCTGCCTCTATTTATCAACATTCCTTTGTCTTTTTCAGAACCGAAGAAGAGATTTTATAAACATTTTATTTGTGTTGCCTTAGAATGGACACACCTCATGTATGGGGTTGGCGGTGCCTCCTCTCCCAGCTTCTATTCCTCCTGAGGTCTCCACCAGTTTAATACTTCTGAAATCTCTTTCACTGTTATAGCTTTTAACTGCTCCTTTTCCTACAGGTTAAAATCTAAACACGCCTTGTTAGGGTTTTCAAGCTGCCACAGTTTGGGTCTAGTTTTCATTTCTACCCTGTTTGCTCTCAGCAAACCTTTAAAAAACGTTGGTTCTAATCACACTAAACTTTCTAATTTGGTGCCTTGGATGTGTTCCACCGAATTCCCCAATATACATAATAATAATAATAATAATAATAATAATAATACACATAATAGTGACCACACTGCAGTGTTTGAATCATGTGCTTTCCTCTCTCTCCCCTTTCATCCAAATATATATATATATATATATTTTTATTTTTTGGCCAGGGCTGGGTTTGAACCCGCCACCTCCAGCATACAGGCCTGTTCCCTACCCTTTTGAGCCACAGGTGCCGCCCTGTTTTTTTTTTTTTTTTCTTTTCACACATTTCTTCACCTACCTTAAGGGCATGTCAGGGTCCTCTCAGATCCTTCTTTCTGTTAAGCTTCCAGAACAACTGTGGATAGAGATAAGCTCCCTTCTCTGAACTGCTATGATGCTTCTGGTGCAATCACTGGTGACTGAACCCTTTGTGACTTCTATTACTAGCTACCTTTTTGGGTGTGTTTAGAAAGTTCTCAACTTGTAGGAGTGACTATGTACATTCATTAATGTGAGTGTAATCTGCTGCGAATTCCTTGTAGAATACATTGATTATATATAGGAAATCAAAGTCAGGTATATGAAATATATACATGCACAATATATACATACCTGGATGAATAAATATGAACAAAAAGCAGGAGAAACAAAAACATGTGTAAGCAAATAGCAAGTGGGGCTTCCTCGCCTTGTGTCCCTGAACCCCCTCGGAGGACGTCTTTCTTCTCTCTCCTTCCCCTTCCTCCTCTCAGTTGTCTGTGTTGATGGATTGTCCAGATAAAAATGGGGACTGCAAACTGAATTGTATTAATATAGTGCTATCTGCACAGAGTCCTAGTTACCATTTATTAATTATCATCATCATCATCTTTGAACAGAGTCCCACTCTGTTTCCAAGGACAGAGTATTACAGAGTCATCATAGCTCACAGCAACATCAAACTCTTTGGCTCAAGTGATCCTCCTGCCTCAGCCTCCCAAGAAGGTGGGACTACAGGCATCTGCCATGATGCCCAGCTAGTTTTTCTATTCTTTAGTGGAGACAGGGTCTTGCTTTTGCTCAGGCTTGAACTTTTGAGCTCAAGTGATCCACCGGCATTGGCCTCCCAGAGTTCTAGGATTGTGAATGTGAGCCACCATGCCCAGCTAGGTTAGCATTTAATTTATGGTACAATCTTAAATTATAGGAGGGAAAAGTTTTTGTTGATGATTTTTTTAATTAAAATTTTTTTTCTTATAAAAGTTTTAAAGGAGATATATACTTAATTTTATAATTATTTTCATATGTTCTGGTGTAGTCCTGCAAGCATTACACTAATGATAATAATGAAATCAATCCTGATAAAATAAGCATGCAAGCCTGAAGGCTTTAATCTATCAGACAATTTGGTAATTTATTTAAATTGCGATGAAATGAAGAGAAATTCTAATTTTGTTTGGCTTGCATTTTTTGTGAAAAGAGGCTGTGATTTTTTTCTGAGGTCAGCTGGGGATGTCTTGGAATGGTGTGGAGGAATACCTGGCAGAGAGTGCAACATAGACCTCTGGGGGAACTGGCTGCGTCAGCAAGACTCCCTCTCCCTCAGGCTGCAGCTGTACCTAAGCATCATAAATTTGGGAGAAATGTGGATGTTAGTTTGGGATTTAACCTACTTTTGGTATGGAACATTTCCAAAAGGAATTATTAATTAATGTTACCTAATTATAACAACACATTTACTTTACTTTTCTTGATGATTTTCGGTTTTGACTTTTTTTTTTAAATTTAAAGGAGGTTGATTGGCAATTTTTATGTGCTGTGTAATGGATGTGTGTGTGAGATACTGACTCACCCAAAAAGTTTTTTCATACACCCACAGGCCATTGATAAAACAAGGCAAACTAAAAAACACTGATGAGCAAAATTATGGATGACTCAAACAAATGGAAAAATAGTTCAGTTGCTCATACCGACGAATTAATGTTGTTAAAATGACCATGACACCTAAAGCAATCCACAGATTCAATACAATCTCTACTGAATACCACTGTCATTTTTCATAGCATTAGAAAAAAATAATTCTAAAATCACATGGAACTAAAACAGAGCCCAAATAGCCAAAGCAATACTAAGCAAAAAGAACAAAGCTGGAGGGATCACATTACCTATCTTCAAATTATACTACAAGACTGTAGTGACCAAAACATCATGGCGCTGGCACACAAATATGCCATTGGAACAGTGTAGATAACCCAGAAACAAAACCACATATTTATAACCAACTTATCTTTAACAAAGTCATCAAGAAAATACATGGGGGAAATGACATTCTTCTCAATCAATGGTTCTGAGAAAATTAGGTTGCTATATGTAGAAGAATGAAATTCTCTCATCATATACAAAACCCAGCTCTTTGTATGTTAGAAACTTAAACACAAAACTGTAAACTATAAAAATACTAGAAGAAAACCTAGAGAAAATTCTTCCAGACATTCATCTAGGCAAAGAATTTATACTAAGACCTCAAAGACATGGGGAAAAATAAAGCAAAAATAGACAAATCAGACTTAGTTCAACTGAAAAGGGTCTACATAGCAAAAGAAATAACTAACAAAGTGAAAAAACAATCTGTAGAATGGAAGAAGATATTCTCAAACTATTGGCAGAGGATAAGATCCAGTATATAAAAGGAACTCAAACAACTAAAACAACAACAAAAAACCCATTCAAAGTGGGCACAGAACATGAACAGACATTTTTTGAAAGAAGAACTGGAACTGTCTAGCAGATATATGAAAATATACTCAACATCACTAATCATCAGAAAAATTCAAATTAAAGCAGCAGTGAAATACCATTTTACCCCAGTCAGAATAGCTATTATTAAAGGACACACTTCTCTATGAAGTATCTTATGTTTGGGTGACACTTCTGCCTCTGTCTGCCCTGCATTCCCTTCCCCCAGGAGAAGGTGGCATGTCCCTGTTCTGTCTGGTGAGGAGGAACTGGCCATGTGTGGCTTAGCCCTCCTTAGTGGCTTTCTTTTCCTCTCTGTCCCAGTATCCTCTGCCTGTCAAGAGCATGCCATCTTACCTGGTCTCTGGACCCCAAATCTTACCTCTGTTAATGGCTAAACCTGTGTGATCTTGGGTGGAATTTCTCAAATTTGTGGTGTCTTGATTTGTTTGTTACCTAGTTGGTATAATAGATTGCTTCCTTGGATGTTGTGTTAGGAGACCTTTAATTAATTGAAGATAATGGGGAATTTTTGAAAAATAAACAGATTAAAGTCAGCACACACCATCCCTCACCTCTTAAAGACAAATAGCCAGCACATCCAGGAGTGTGTATTTTGTTGGAGGGATGATATTAACAGATAGAGGAGGGTATTGCATATACCAAAAGGTATCTGGCACCTATCAGACACTTGATAAATATCTGTTGAATGAAACCCTTATCGGAAGAAAGAATGCATACTTTGAAATGCCTTCAGAATATTCTGCTAAATATTCCTTTCTCCTTTCCGGTACGACACACATGTGTGTGCACACACACAGTCTCCAAGTTTGTGCATGTACAGACATCACCTATCTGGAGTTGTGAATCCTACCTCTTGGGATCTGTTTCTAAACACGTGATTTATGACGCACATATTTTCTAAAGACTGAGGGCTAGTACTGTCTTTTTCTACTGGACAACCTTTGTTAAGGATACACTTATTTTGCACTATTTTTTAAAAGTCGTATTTACAAACTGCTAGAATTTTTAGAGTTGCATTTGACAGGGTACACTACTTGCTTCACCATCTGACTATAATCTATTGAATAGGCAGCAATGTGTTTCACAATTACTGGAGAGTCACAAAGGTCTGAAGGGAAGAATGGCTCCTGGGAACTATCTCATCAGGGTAAAGAGGGAGCTAGGACGCAACCTTTGATTTCCTGTTTCTGTTATAATCATGGCTTTCTAAAAGATTCAAACTCAAATTCTAAGTTGCCCTCCATGTTATATTTATTAGCCTAGCATGTTCTAGCTAGACACATGTCAATGTAGAGCTCTAGAATATCAGAACGATTATTAGCAAGCAACACATCCGGCATTTAGGTTCATGTTGGAGAAGTCTGGATAATGGCTTAAAAAGGATTCTAGGCACTCGTTACAAATTTTCTTGAATTATGTTACATATATTTTATTTATTTATTTATATGTTTGAGATAGAGTCTCACTATGTCACCCCTGGTGGAGTGCCATAGCATCACAGTTCACAGCAACCTCCAACTCTTAGGCTTAAGTGATTCTCTTGCCTCAGCCTCCCAAGTAGCTGGGACTACAATGCCCAGCTTTTTTGGGTTGTAGTTGTCATTATTGTTTGACAGGCTGAGGCTGGATTCGAACCTGCCAGCTCTGTTGTTTGTGGCTGGTGCCCTATCCACTGAACTACAGGCGTTGAGCCTTATGTTACCTTTTAATTCAATTTTGAAAATACCTATATAGATGTTATAGGAAACCATGAAATAATAGCCTTTACCAAATTGATGAACATGGAGGATTTAAGAGAGTGAAATTCTAAACTCTATAGATAGGGGGGCCCACAGGCTTGGGTAAAATAATCCAGGTTATTTATATACTATTTATAATTCGCTCTCATAGTTTCATAACTGTAAAAAATAATTCTTAGATTTGTGATAGAGAAAATAAATAAGATTTACTCAACCTGTTCTTTCAGATAGAATGCCAGATCTGTATATTCTTTTTTCTAGCTTCAGAGATAAACCTAGTACACAGCACTGTAATTATCTCCTTTTCTGGTGGGCTTACTGTGTTCTAGGAACTATGGTGGGCAACTGGCATACAGTTAATGTGATGGGTAATATGTTGGATTCAATGCTTTAAATTAAAGGAAAAAATAAGCACTCAATCAATAAATTGGAGAGCACAATCTCTCCAACAGAAATAAACTTTATTAAACATTTTGCTGCACTAGATCCATGACATTAGGGAAGAAAATTTCATAAGGATTTTGGAAATCCCCGAATTTGCATATATATCGTCCCATAAAGTACAATGGTTTTGAGAATGGCAAAACTCATTTGGGAGGAACTGCCTGAGGGATGGGCATGGATCCAAGCCCGCCAAGTGACCTTTTTGTGTTACATACCCATGTATACCGCTCAGGGGTCAATCCAGGTAGGGCGTGTGACCAGAAATGTAAGAGGATAGGGTCCTTCTTGGGGCCTCCTAAAAAGCTGAAATTATAGATATTCCTGTAAAAGAGCGCCCATTACAGATATTCAGTTTAAGAAATTTTTTCTATACTTGTTTTTATGTATTTGAATAATGTACTATATACAGTTTGTACTCAGCATTTTCTCTTAATGCATTTTTCATGTCATTATAAAAGTTAAAATTCTTCTGTCATAAAGAGGAATTAAAATTATTTATAACATTTACTAGATATTTTGCACATATTATACTAAGGAATTATTACTTTTAAGGTATAATAATTATATTGCAATGATAGTCTAACAGTTCTTATCTTACAAGTACACATACTGAATCATTTATGGATGCAATGATATGTCAGGGCTTCGCTTCGAAATATATGGCTGGGCATGTTGACTTGCATCATAGTACTAGCTACGTGGGAGGCTAAAGTGAGAGGATTGCTTAAGTCTAGGAATTGGAGGCTGCAGTAAGGTATGATCATGTTACTGCACTCCAGCCTGGGCAACAAAGTGAGACTCTATCTCTGAAAAAGTAAAAAAAAAAAAAAAAAAGTATGTATGTTTGAGAGAAGTGAAGTAATGGGGCTATGAATAAAGTAAGTATGGTAACATATTGATAATTGTCGAAGATAAATGATAGAAATTTGGGAATTATTATACTTACAGAGGGTGCCAAAAATGGACATACATTTTAAGAAAGGAAAATAACTGTATTAAAATTATAATATGTAATATCTACAGCAGATAACAAAAGATGAATACAAGTCATGTTGAGCACCTCTTGTAATTGTAGAAGTCAAACTTGACTTGGGTATTGCAATTTTAATAAAGTTTTTTTTCCTTTCTTAAAATGTGTATACATTTTTGGAATCCACTGTGTCCTCTTGTACTTTGCACATGTTTAAACATTTCCATGATACAATGTTCTTTCTCTCTCTCTCTTTTGTTTTTGAGACAGAGTCTCAAGCTATTGCCCTTGGTAGAGTACCATGGTATCATAGCCCACAGCAACCTCCAACTCTTGGGCTCAAGTGATCCTCTTGCCTCAGTTTTTCTATTTTTAGTAGAAACAGGGCCTTGCTTTTTGCTCAGGTTGGTCTCAAACTCATGAGCTCAAGCTATCCACTTGCCTAGGTCTAACAGAGTGATAGGGATTACAGGAGTGAGACACTACATCTGGCCAACGTTCTCTTTTTTGTAAATTTTATTTCTAATGGATTTATGATGTTCACAATATGGATCTATATTAATTTATTTGTAGTTTGGGGACATTTTCTAATTTTTCCTTTTCAGTATCATGCAAGATGTAGTAATCAATATTTCTTTGTGCATGAATTTCATCCACATTTAAAAGGTTTTCTTTTCCTTGGGAGATACTTGAGGTAACATTATTGTACCAGGGCGTATGATCATTTAAAAGTGACACACCAATTGTTTCCTAGGAGACCAGGTATATTTCCCAAACTTATAAGAGTGCTAGAACCACTTTGTACTATTAGAATTACCCATCATCATGTAAAATATATTTTAATTGACATTTTATTAAAAATATTATAAAAATAAAACAGGAACTTATGCTGGTTGTAGAAAATTTGAAAAGTGCAGAAATGTTCCAACTTTAAGAGAAAACCAGAAATGTGGATTTTTTTTATAACCATCCTTTTTCAAAATATTTTGAAATATTCTCTGCTGTTCAGTTATAATGATAGCTGGAGGCATTATACAACTTTATTTTGTAACATTTTTTTTTCAGTACAGATGTGAAAAGTTTCACATCTATTATTTAGTACTGCAATGTCAGATAAAGTTAGTTAGAGAGAAGTTTCAGAAAAAAAAGATAAATTTGGAAAAGACCATAGTCCCTTGAGATGGAAAGTGACATAAGGACATTTTCTCATGTGGCAGTGGATAGAAAGAAATGTAGGAAAAGCCTCAGAATTCGAGTCAGCTTTCAGATGCATGTCCTCACTTTCTCTTCATTATACAGAAATGAAGATCTTATTTACAATGTACACCTAGGCAAGCTAAAGCCTTGAGATAACAGGATTCTTCAGAAAATGGCCAGAACTTAGTAACTTAGCTGCAGGACTGTGCCCTCCCCTTTCTCTCCCAGGGATGTGGTTGGCGTTCCTGGTCCCTCCATTCCTTGCCCTTTATCATGGAATTTGTTGACCTCTATTCTTGAAATATTTCTTTTTTCTATTTAAAAGTAACTATAAAGGCAATATATGAGGTCAGATGATTAAGTCTGTGAACTCATTCTGCAAAGTGCTGCATACGTCATTGATGAAACCATTACGGTCACCTTCGAGGCACTCCCCTGGGGAAGCAATGCACGGATGCCCAGTGCCTAGTCCACTCTTCAAAGCAACTTTGGGATTCTTCTTCTGGAATGGCCAGCAGAGCTATTGTTGTACAAGGCCTGATGATGAAGTTTGTGAACCCATCCTAGAAAAAGTGCTGCATAACCAGTGCCGTCGCCTTGGAAGGACCCCTGTTGGCCATGTGCTGGCTGCAATGAGTGATGTGAGCAATGAGGAACAAGACCTTGGAAGAGCCAAGAGGACTCATTCTGCCTCCTCCCGCTCTCCCTCCTTCTTGTGGACTGTTTAAGGCATGATGTTTTGTGTGCCTGTACAGCCTTTTGAGATGTCCCTCATGGCCATCTGGGTCTGCCCACCATGGGACCCACTGTGGGAAGCTGTGGCCAGGAAGGCACAGGACATCTTGCATTTCTTCTCATCCCTCTCTCCATTGCTTTCTCTCACCCCCCTGCAATGGGGTTGCACATCCATAAACACAGCATCAGCAGTTAGTCATTGCCTCAGACCTGGCTTTCCAGGGAACCTGCGAATAGGCAGAGAGATAGAGGAAGAAGCAAGTCAAGTGTTCCTGAAGGGAGCCATGTGCAAAAGCTTTGTGGGTGAGGAAGCAGGAGAGTTAAAAGTAAATGGCAAACGTGGTGGAGATAGAAAGAGGAGAGTTACATGTGAACTAGCTAGGGACAGAGCCTCAGAAGCAGCCTGGTCTTGACTGTAGGAACAACAGCCATTGTAGGGCCATGGGGAGGTGGGGATGTGGGTTACTGTCATCAGGTATGGCTTCAAAAAGACAGCTCTGGGTGGGTATATAGGGGAGACCAGCTCATGTGATGAAGGGCTGCAATACGGGTGTTGGTTGATCAATTAGGAAGTGGTGGTGTTTTATAGGAGAAAGAAACTTTAGCTTGGACTATTATGGTTCTAATGGAAATGGAGAAAAATGGGAATGTTTGAGAAATCTTTAGGAGTTAAAATGGATAAGATTAATAAAGGCTGGGATAAGTCATCTAGGGAAGTGAAAGGGTCTTAGGTAACTTCTGGTTTTCTAGATTGAGCTTCCCGTTAGGTAATTGTGGCATTCATGGAGCTAGGAAACACTGGAGGAAGGTGAGGTTGGGGATGATCCAATGTTTGGTTTTGTTTTAGTAAGTCCTGTGCGTCTCCGAGAAGAATCCTGGCTGAGGTCAGACATTTGCGATGACCTGGCTGGACTGTTTCCGATGAATTTTGAGCCATCTTGGGATTTCATGTTTTCAAATGGATGAGAGTACCTCCTGGAGTGGGTTTGACTTTTGTTGAGTACATCTGAGTACCAGAAGAATCTTACACTCACACATCTGGCCCATGTTATGTCTAGAATGTATTTGTTTAATGGGGGCCTCCTAGACTACAATTCAATTTGTCAGTATGACTCCATTCACCTGGGCTGCTGCCTCTACCCTTCATCACGCTGGTTTATGGATGTTATCTCCTTTTTTTGTAAAGTATTTGCTGTGTTTGTTATGAGTGAGGAAGGTATAGCCTAAATATGCTATGCCCATTAGTTTTCCAGTAAGATAAGATACTGTTTTGTTCTTGATCCCTCTCATTTATGGAAGAGCCCATACTCAGGGCTCAATGTCCTATTCTTTCTGCATTGCTGCCTTTGAGAGCTTGTGGTTATAGAACAGACTTTATAAAACAGTGGTGCATGATTCTGGCTGCCTCAGAAAATATAGCCATACTGTGGGTATGTGAGTAGAGCCTGGTCAGGTGCAAAGAAGATGGACATGGCCGACCATTTTCCTGTAGGTTGAAGAAGCAATATTTCTGAACTAGGTTAGTTATACCAACTTCCAAGAAGATGACATTTCTGAGAACAAGTTGGTATAGGTCACTGATTGTGTTTAAAACCGAAGTGTTATTTTCTCTGTAGCAGCAAGAAATTCTCTCACACTCTTGCAAATGGTTTACCAATGGCTTGTTATTTAGATTGTGTCTTTATAGATGTAGTGACTAGAATGTGGGATGTGATGTATTGTAACGAAGTGCATGTTATCAGGAGGCTATCTTAAAGCTCCTCTCTCAATGACTTTTATGCATTCTTTGTGCTGATAGATTCAATAGCATTTCATATTCCAGAAACTAAATTAGCTGCACCAGGCGAATGGAGGCACCAGCTACACGAATACATCATTAGCGTATTCTTTAAGTATTTAGAATCTTAACGATCAGCAGAACATAGGGGATTATTACTGACTTGGCAATCCTTTTTTAACCTTTTTAGCAAGTGGCCTTGGCTCTCCTGCTTCAGATTCTGTCAGGAATGAAGGCCCATGTGGACAGTGACAGTGATATATTCTTTCTCACATGTTCATTATCGATACCCATTATCATTGATGTGTCATTATTATCTGCAACTATTTTAATGGCTACCCCCATATCTACAGTATACCCAGTAGCATATTTAATCCTTTAAAATGGATTTTCTATGCTTAGCCATGACTGCTACCTTTAGTTATATTAAAATTGAATACAGGCATAAGGAAATATTCTATATAATTTTTTTTATAGACCCAACATTGCTTTATGCAAGATTTTGTGGTATAAAAGAACTTTCTTTCACTAAAAGGTTTTCATCCCTTGCAAATCTGAAGGTCTGCTGTTTCAGCAAGTCAAAATGTCATCTGAGAATGATCAAAGGTAATGATGTACTATCTTGTGTTATGGGTAAAAAAAATTGAAAATTTGAAACATGCACATATTTTTTAAATTTGTTAATTACATTTGGATAGTTTCATAATAGTGAATCATTTTGTTGGAAGTAATATAGCATTTGTTCCCTTTACCTTAAATTGCATTTAGGTCTTTGAAAAATTACATATATTCTCGTAATTTTAGATTGCATTTAAAATATTGTTCTACATGTGAATTGAAATCCTGGGGGGTGGTGTTTCCTCTAAAAGTTATCTGCTGCATTCATTTGTAAAGCATTTGTTAAGTGTTTATCATAAGGGAGGCATCAGGTAGAAATAACATGAATAAGCTATGGGTCCTGCCCTTTGGCTTCTCAGTAAGATAAGGGATAATAAGTAGGTTTCCTCTTGTACCAAAGTTGGCAGATGTTTACAGGGAGTGAACTTGATCACGGTAAGCTTCTTCTACAAGCCTGGAGAGAAAATTGATCAGCAAATTCCATTATGTAGGGGATAGCTAAAAGCCATAATATCAACTTTGATATGTAGCAGAGAAAACATGCATTGTATTAAAAAATTCATAACAGTTATATTCTAACTAATGTAGACCTTGGTTTGCACAGGTTTTGTGTAAATAAAAGGAGCTAAATGTCTGGGAGTAGGAAGACTACTGGAGTTGAAACTATTAATTAGTCTATGAATTGTGTCAACTGAAGCACCCCCTTTAAAGTCCACTGGAAATATTAGGGTGTGCATTTAAGACAAAAGAAAGGGAACAATTTTTGATTGATTGTGCATCTGTGAGTTATGTGTGTCATACACATTTTCTACTTAAAATGTTAGGTCACATTTTTTCCACTTGAGATGAAGAACCTGAGGTGTAGGGTAGACAAGTACCTAGGGTGGCCTGAGTGAACTTGAAAGTGACCCACGTGACTGGAATGAGTGACGAAACATGAGATGGGCTCACTGGACAGAGAATCTTCTGGGTATCCAATCTTGTGTTCTACAGTTTATAGTGGCTGTCATGAATACATATAAAACATAATTAAATCTAACACTAACTCATTATTATTCCACCCAACTTGTTCTTCCACTATATTCTGTGTTTTCATTGAATTTCATGTTCTCATCCTCTAACCTAGAAACAAATACCATTGTTAGCATCACTGTTTATTCAAAATGTAACAGGGGCAGCCATGCCACATAATTATTTAACTCAATCTTTTTCAACTAAGGAGCATGCCCATCTATTTATGCTTCATAGTAGATGAAATTCAGTTTTAGGAAAGAAAAATCACCTAAAACTGATTAGAATTGGTGAACAGCAGGGCCTGACTCAGACCTAGGTGAATCTCACCAAAACCCAGCATTTTTCTAGACTGAAATTATTTTTTGTTTGGTCAAAATTCTTATCATTTGATCTCTCAAATATCTGTCCCCGCCCCCTTTTTTTATTGCAACTGCCTCGGTCTGCATCATTTCTCCGTTGGAGTTTTTTACTTGCTTTCAAAATCCACTTTCTCATACATGCCTGCGGTTCACTTTTGCCATTTCCCCCTTCATCCCTCAGATGGCATTATATGAGGGCACATTCTAAACAAATGAGTCTTTACCTGGCAAGGAAAAAGCAGGTCTGAATAAATGTGTAGGGTTGTTTGAGAAATTTTACTCAATTGGATACGTGCAAATAAAACACTAAAAAAATGCTAAATGAAAACAAAAGACATAACACTAGGCAAAATATTCATGGCAAGTAGAAATATGCTGATGATAAAATGAGAGAAGATTTAGTAGAAGCTCTACTATTACAAAGAGTGTGACATGTTTGTTAATTTTGGATAAGTATCTCATGCATATGTGATATAATAACTGTCTGCTGATTTAAGGTAGGCTGTTACTGCTAGCTGTTGGCTGCCTACCAGTGTTTATGCCACTATTCTTTCTTGCTAACAAAGCTCCAGTTTTGTTCATGTGAAGAAGTGTTTAAATTCAGTGGACAAATCATAGTTTGTCTCAGGCAATGATAGTAATTCCACTTCCCTTTGATTGTGATTTTGTTGGGGTCATATGGTTCATTTCTGGGCAATGGTCTGTGAAATGAAGTGTGATGGGCTTAGGTAGAAAAAAATCTTCCTTTTTGAGAAATATACTTGTAATGAGGAAATCCTTTCCTTTGGCTGACCCCTGGGCTTCATGTGTAGAAACAGTGACTGGAGCTTTGGCAGCCATATTGTGACAATGAGGATTCAGGCCTCAGGACAAAAAAACCACCTAAAACAGAAGGTTGAAGGAGCCTAGGTTTGATGGCCTTTTTGAACCATTAAATCAAACCAATAATGGCCAATTAAAAGACTTCTTTTAGTAAATTATAACTAGTTTTATGTACACAGCCACCTTTAATCAATTTTTAATTTTTGTTAAAATAAAACCTAAGATTTCTACTGTAAGTTATATATATAAACATCTTTGAACACTGATTGTATCTTTTTCCATCTTCCTTAGGAGTTAGTTTTTATCCTGGCTTTACCAGTTACATATGAGGAGATTATCAACATACAATAATTTAAATTTAATTTGGGGCTTTACTAATTGATGACTAGTAATAAATTATGGCTATCAGTGTATGCTGAAAATAAACACAAAGTTTATTTTTCATGGTTCAGGAGAAAGTGTTTCCTTGAAAGACTTCGACCAATTGCTGGCAACAACTATCATTCTTTTTTCTCTGTCTTACTGACCAGCTACTATTTCTTCCTTTCCTTATATTTCCTTTCCTTTTAGGTATTGGAAAAAGGAAATATATCACTAAGAAAATTTCAAAGCTTATATCCAGCATTGATTCACATATATTGAAAAGAACAAGATTGTGTTTCTTGGGAATATTTTATGTCTCCAAATATTAAACAATAACATTGCATCACCCTCTTGACTACTTGAATAATATTCAAGTTATGTGAATGTAAACCCCATTTAAAGGTAGAATTTAAGAACATCTAATTACAAAAATACACATACACACACATACATACATATATATTTATATATACACATATGAATGCCATATCTCCAAGGAAATCTCATAAAAACATTCATTATAAATGCCTCCAAATTTTACCAGGAGTGGAAATTGAGAAGAAATTCCAGAAGATGAATATATGAATCTGTCTAGATATATTATACTACAGATTAGTCAGGGTTCTCCAGAGAAACAGAACCAATAGTATGTGTGTGTGTGTTTTACGAAATTGTTTTGTCACAGTGGTGGCTGGCAAGTCGGCAGGCTGGAGACCCCTGGAAGAGTTGACTGTCATGTGAGCCTGCAGGTGTTTGCAGACAGAATTCTCTCTTCTTTGGGGAAGGTTATTCAGGCCTTCAACGGATTATCTGAGACCCATCCACCTTATAAAGGGTTATTTTCTTCACTCAAAGTCTACTGGTTTAAATGTTAGCCTTATCTAAAACATACCTTTGCAGAAACAGCTAGGACAATGTTTGACACTGTAACTCTTATGATTATTGTGATGAATTTTATAACAACAATTTCCTCCCAACTACTAGTTTATACATATTTGGTTAAAAAAATCTGTAGAAAAGCTGAATTTTGGTTTCATGATCCCAATAAAGCTGATGATAGCTTTGAAGCCAAATAAAAGTTTTTGATGTAATAAATTATTTTATAAAATAGCCTGATTGGATCATGAACTGACAATGTGCCAGCTCTACTGTCTTTTGGTAGGGATTCCTGGTGGAAAGGTAAAGGAAGGAAATAAGTTCTTCTTTCTGAAATATATTAGATTGTTTGCTACCAAAATATTGGCTTGGAAAACCCTGCCCAGTGATCCAGGCTGAGAGTCACTTCTTCATAGCTATACCGCTTCTTACAAACTATTGTAGCTTAGAAGACTGTTCACATTTCAGTAGAAAGATCCTGACTGAAAAACAGAATTTGCTTAGTTTCCATAATGACGTCATTTGAATGTATATCAGGATTGTAAATATCCAGATTATGAGTACTCTCCCATTGGAACCGAAATTTTAAATAGTGAAGCCATTTTCCCCGTGGTTGGGCATTTCTTCTGATGATGCTTTCACTATTTTAGGAAGAGGAAACAATGAAATGTAGAAATTATTCATTTTTAGAGTTGATGTGATGAATATATTTTCCCCCAATGTTCATATAAACAAAAAGATAACTTCTTAAGAAGGGTATTCTGATTTATTTTGACCTTCCCTCTAAGTAATTTTCACCAATGGTCCTTAGACCCTCTATGCTCCCCCAGGGTCTGAGAAATCAATCATTGATGTGAGTGACCTGTTCTTCCACCCCTACTTCAATGGCTCAGTGAGAATCCGGTTCTGCTATTTCTCATAGCCAAGGAGGGTAGACACTATTAAAAAAATTGTAGCTCCGCCACATACCACCATGGTTGATACAAAACCATTCTTGTTAGTGGGATATGCTGGCACAAAACGCCCACCCCTGTTTGTTTGGGCTTGGTAAGATGATGTCTAAACAGCTGGGCCATGTTCTAAGAGGAGCCATGAAGACAGATTATTCCAGAAGTAATATTCACCCCACGCACTTTCCTAAAGACCAGGCAGTGAGGGGCCTCGGTGGGAGACCCCATTCCAGAGTCTATCTTTTGGTTCATCCATCCAATGCACTGGCTTCTCTCCTTTTGTTAAAAAAATAGCAACAACAACAACAAACCCAGTGTTAAAAAGAAAAGAAAATATCGAATCTGGTGAACCACAAAGCTTGGCTCAGGAGACCTGGAATAAGCTGCTTATAAATTATTGAAATTAGCTCATAGGAAACACACTGCAATCTTGTCGAAAGGAAATATGCTCGCCCAGATTTACAACCTGGAGCTGCTGTGGTTTCAGAACATCAGGGAAAAGTCCTAAATACCTCAAACTTCCAAAAAGGATAATTTTCAAAAGAGCTTCGTAAGTTTGGCAAACGCATTTGAGCTTCAAACATGCTGAACCTGATGAGGAGGAAAATGTCTACAGCATCCGTATATAAGCTCCAGCCACATATAAAGAAGTTACAGCCCCAAACGTCTCATCCTTTAAAGAGGATCTGAAAGAGCACCAGGCCTGACAGTGATTGAAAGTGAGGAAGGCCCCCCTCATCTGGGGAAGGACAAACCCAGAGAACAAGTCGGTGGCCTCTAACATCCTGGCTAGGAAGGCAGCTTGTGTAAATCTCTCCTGAGAAATGCTCAGATTTTGTCAATATTCCAGAGACATTTAATTAGAAAAATTAATGTTTGATTAATTTGGCCTAGTTAACTTCTAGAAAATCTTTTTTAGGATCTGATCATGATGATGAGGCAAAATGGTATCCGTTGGCTGGCTTTGGGTATTATTTTCCATTTTAAAAAAAATCTGTACATAATTAGGAAGCTGCTCTGTCTGCATTGCCCCTACGGACATGAAGTGGTATAAATGGCTCAATCTGGCTCAGGAGTTACATCTCCTTTCTCCCTTTGGTGAAGCCTAGGATGGAAAGTTTGCAGCCAGCAAAAACAGATCATATGATTAAGTTATGTCTGTGTATTTGTATGGGTAAATAAGTGTGTGTATTTCTATAGCTACTATTCCTTTGCTTCATTTTTAGTTACAATTCTATTTATGAAATTTCAATTAACACTAATGGAAGGCGGGAGATATTTCTGTTTATCTAAGGAATCTTGAGTAAAAAGTGGTTGTAAACTCCCATCTGGCAGTCAAGACTCTTCCAAGTACAGTAACCTTCCACCATTTCCTCTCTCCTTCATACACAATCTACCTACTAGCCATACCAAAATGTGAACTCAATATATTTCATCCCATTCCTTTATCTTTGCACACGCTGTTGCTTTTCTCTTAATATACTCTGACCTTGATATTTCTTGTAAGAAAATTCCTATTTCTCCTTACAACAAAATCAAATGACATTTCTCTAGGATGGCTTCCATGATTGCACAAACACATACAATATTTCCTTCATCAGTGCTAACACAACTTTGTGTGCACCACTATTAGGATTTGGGGGCTATTGTAAAGGTTTCAAAGGACACAAAAATTGTAAAACTATATTCTCCCTCTAGAACTTGAAGTGGCATAGATTAGGGTAAAGTCTAATGACAACCCTCCATTCACCCTCTCCACACTCCTCAGACTGATACATGATTCTTAGTATGGGGATATGATACCAGGCTATTTTTATTTCTATATGCTAATACATATACATGTATATACATGTCCTTATATAAAGTGTTCTCTTTTATGTGAGTTACAAAAATGACAAAATGGTACATGTATTGTTCTGAAAATTAATGATTTCTTTGCATCTGTGTCTTGTCTATTGACTTGCAGGAGAGTTTCATCTATGCCATCAAGGTGGTGGAGTTCTCTAGTACAAAGATGACCAGTGTACACGTCCCTAAGGGTGTTCATACACGTGTGTTCACATGATTTCATATGTGTGTTCATATGTGTGAGTTAATGTGTATATTTCATTATTTTATCCCTTGCATCTTCTTCCCTCTATTACATAGTATTTTAATATTGAATAAATATACATGAATAAGGAATAAGTACTATGTATCCATGTCGTTCCCTTTGACTAGATGAAGACTTAGTAGAATTAACCCAAAATTTAAGATTTGGGAATGGCCAATAAGACTTTTTACATTTATACTCTCAGGCAGGTATCATGTATGTGCTGGAATCGCCAGAGGTAACCTTCCCCCCATGTTAGAATAGGAAGGAATTGCTGCAGTGATGCTTCCATCAGAATTATAACAAAATGCCAATTATAGTCATTTTCTGTCCAAATAAATTCCTAAGATGATATGGTCTGATCACAAAGTAATAAGCCAATCTATTTAATATGAATGCTTTCCAGGAGGTAGGGAAGACAAGATAAAGAAGACAAACTATTTTTCAAGCATTGGACCATTGAAAGAGGTTGATGCAAGAGAAGTTTTTTGAGGCCAACTAAAAAAACATATTGGTGACATGTGTTTTTTTCTTCTTTTTACAAAACATATTGCCAGTTATGCTCTGAAAATTAGCTCGAGCTGTCCTGAGGAAGAGGGTCGCAGGCAACTGAACATAAATATTAACCACTGCAGTAGTCTATAAATGACAGTCCCTTCTCTCAAGTGGGTGGAAATGCCTCTGGCAAAGAGAAAAAAATGCCTGGGTGGCAAATTTTCTTCCAGTGTGTGTCGTCAATAGATTAAAAGGCAAAGAAAAAAATGAACTTTCAATGACCAGTTATGTTCTTCATGTCATTTAATAGATTTCTTGGCTACCTAAACTCAAGGACCTTCAGCTGTTTTTAATCTAAATGCAAACAGAGTTGAATAAAATCTGATTTTTCTTATATGGCTATAGGCAAAAGGCCTATATGCCTCTGGCCAAAAAAGCTGTTTGAGAGAGAGCAGTGAAAAGACTTTGTGCAGGCATACTTGTGAGAAACTGAGGCAGAATCCCATATGGCCAGGTCAGTTGCAGACATAACCCCCCTGAACTAAGGTTGGCCTGGTTGGTTGCAGGCATAAACCCCCCCTGACTTAAGGTCCACATGGGAGTGGAGGCTTGCAAACAAGTTTCTGTATGTCTTAGGAGTTTCCTGACTATGCCTTGCTTAAAGATTAAAGTAACTGCCTCCAGAAGGTGAGGCCAGTAGGGCAGGTATTCAATCTATCTTTCTCCCCCAGAGCCTCAGACTTCATCAGATAAGAACAAAGAAGTAATGGCTAACAACATGTTCTCCATTAAGTCATGTATTTTTAGGAGGATTATGTTAGATAAGTAGTATCAGTTAATCTGTAGATTGCTAGGTTCTGGGCCAGGGCGGATCTGGTCACCAGATCATCACAAGATGTTTAGTAATGAAATGAATTATGGATTGTAATGAATATCAATGAAGTCATTGATGTATTGATTACCAGTGTGCACATAAAGAGCTGACTATTTAGGCCAGGAGAAAATAAAGAAGCTTGCCAGTTGCCATAGAGAGCGATGGCCCCCTTTATTTCCATACAATTTCAATTGCAGGTCTTATTCTCTGTGACACCGCTTCTCTGTGAGACCCGAGTGGCAACATATGGCCACCTCTCTCAGGCCAGTGGGAGAGCAAACAGCTCCTCACATATTGCTGGGGCTGCAGGTTCCCCACTGGAAAGTCATACAACTTGATCTCAGAAAACATTAATTTAAACCTCAGTCTTCCAATTACTAATTGTATGAACTTTGATAATTTTTTAACTTTCTTGCATCTTCATTTTCTCATCTGTAAAATCACTATAATAATTTCTAGGCTTTCTATAAAGCATATTAATGTAAAGCCAGGCAGAGAGTGACCCAGGCTGGGCACCATATCCACCTAGAGGTCAGTACTGGTTGTGCTTTGTCCTTCTCCCCGTGCCTTCCCCAAACCTGTCTGGGGGTAGGAGGAGTCCCTGAATGTCTGGTGCTCTTGCTCAGGGATGTTCTGGGCATTTTCCAGTGGCCCCTTTACACCTGCTCATTCTTTGCCTTTTCTATCTTGTGCTGTCCCCTGAGAGTCTACTGACCTTTCTTGGCTGCGTCAAGGATGCTGGTGGGTTTTGGCCAACTGGGAGGTGTCAGCAGGTGCCAGGAGCTAGAGTCAGATCCGAGGACTCCTTTACACAGGAAGTGTGGGGTCCAGGGCCTGGCCTTCTGGCTGAGTTCTCCACCCTCCCCTACCTGTCAGGCCTCCCCTGATGGCAGGCTACCTCCTCTTGCTTCACCACTGCTTTTTCTCTCCCTACTTTGTAAATCCTCCCTCTGTGAAACTCTCCTGAGTTACCTGTGACTGTTCTCTGCCCTTCTCCTTGAACCCAGTCCATCTGAGATAGAGAAGAAATGGCTTGGAGATTACATGGGCATCATGACTAAAAAAGATGTCTGCTCCAAATTCTCAAATTTAGTACATGGCATTCCAGCCTAGAACTGTGAAGGAATATGTTTTCCAAAATCCCAGTAAAGTTGGATGGATTTATTAATTTCTCTAAAGTTTCTCTAGAAGTTTAATGAGAACGTACTTTCTGTAACATTTCATGAACAAGAAGTAGGTTATTAAAAGTAAAACTAACACAAAACAGCAGAACTGGTAGAATAATTGAAGTGCTCTGATAATTTTTAAATATGTTGGCTAGGGTGGATCGTGATATATCTTATTCAATCTATTTCAGTTTTCTTCTTGGAAGATAGTAATTTTTATAGTCAAATGGATCATGTAAAAAATAAACAAATATCTTTCAATATATTGCAAATGGATCATGTAAAAATTAATATTTATAAACAAATATCTTTTAATATATTGCATGTCTTTTTCTGTATTCTGATAATTTTGGTTGTATAAATTAAATTCAATCATGAAAGAAAAATATACCCAAATTAATCCAAAAGCTGTCTCTATCTACAACTGATTGAAACCTTAAATATTAAGAAATTTAAAGTAGTTACAAATTTAATCTCAAATCATCTATATTTGGTTTCTTGAAACATCTGTTAGGCATTTTCAGAATTTTTTAAATGCTAAGATTAAAGTTAATATATAGTTTCTGAAAAATATACCACTTAAAGCTTAGGGAATTGATCAGCTAGTCAATAGTTATCACTATTAACTCTACAAATGCAAAATATTTACTGGGCTGATTTTAGTTAGAGTAAAATTGATCTCTCTACTCACAGAATGTTGAAACAAATAGAGATTCTTTTACCCAGAACCAACACTGGTTATGCCTCTGTAGTCTCTTGAGCTTGGGAAAATAACTGAATTTTTTAGACATTCGTTTCCTCATATGTAAAATGGTGAAATGGTAACTAGTTAATCTGTCTCTGTAGGGTTATTTTAAGCTTTAGCTGAGCTAGTACTTTGAAAAGTATAGAATTTTAACCTTCTTAGCTTTCTTGAAATACTGTTATTGTATTTTGATAGTTTTTTTCTTCAGAGTATTTTCATATATAATGAGAACAAATGAATAAAGAATAAATAAGTAAAAAAAATAACAGCTCCCACTTTTCTAGTTAGTTCTTTAATGTGGGGATGGACTTACTTGGTGCATGGATATTTACAACTCACAGAATAATTTGTTGCTGGTTGGACAGCATAATTCTGCAGATTTAACTATAGCAAAAGCACAGTTAGAATCAGAAAATATTCTAATAGCATACTCTAGCACCACCATTGTATTCTCTACTTCTGTAAGTCTGACTACATTAGATTTAGACATAAGTGAGGTCAACTAGTGTTTCTCTTTCTGCGTCTGCCTTATTTCACTCAGCACAATGTCCTACAGGTTCATCCATGTTGTTGCAAATGGCAGCAGGATTTTCTTCTTTTTTAGGACTGAATAATATCTCATTTTGTATGTGTGTATCTCATTTTCTTTATCCATGTATCTGTTGATGGACACCTAGGTGGATTCCATACCTTGCTCAGCATGGGGTCCTATGAATAATGCTACAGAGAACATGGGAGTGCAGGCATCTCTTCAACATATGATTTAGTTTCCTTTGGACAAGACTACTGGATCACATGGCTGTCCTATATTTAATTTTTCTGGGAACATTCATACTGTTTCCCATAAGGCTGAACCAATTTCCACCCCTACCAACAGTGTATAAGGTTTCCCATTCTCTTCTTTGCCAACACTTGGTATCTTTTGTCTTTTTGACAATAGCCATTCTAACAGGTGTGAGGTGATCATTGTGGTTTTCATTGTATTTCCACAATGATTAGTGATGTTGAGCTCATTTTCATACATATATTAGTTTTTGTATGTCTTCTTTTGAGAAAGTCTGTTCAGGTCCTTTGCACATTTTAAATTAGATTACTTGTTTTTCTTACTCTACATTTTGAATACTAACCCCTTATAAGATAGATGGTTTGTAGATATTTATGCTTACTCTTTAGGGTGTCTTTTCACTCTGCTGATTTTGTTTCCTCTTTTCCCTATAGAGGCTTTTGGTTGGTACAATCCTCCTTGCTGATTTTGCTTTTGTTGCCTGTGCAAAGATCATCATCCAGATCCATGTTATGGAGTTTTTCTTCATGTTTTCTTCTAGTAGTTGTATAGTTTCAAGTCTTATGCTTGTCTTTAATCCATTTTGAGTTAATTTTTGTATATGATATGAAAAAAGGGTCTATTTTTTTTTGGCTTGTGGATGTTCAGTTTTCCTAGCACCATTTATTGAAGACACTGTCCTTTCTTGTTTTGTGATCTTGATACCCTCGCTGAAAACCATTTGGCTATCAATGCATCATTTATTTCTGGGCTTTCTATTCTGTTCCCTTTGTCAATATGTCCATTTTTGTGCCAATACCATACTGTTTTGATTACTGCAACTTTGTAATGTGTTTTGTAGTCAGGTAGCATCATGCCTTTAGCTTTTCCCTTCTTGTTTAAGGCTTTTTTGGATATTTAGGGGTTATTTACAGATCCATATGAATTTTAGAATTAGTTTTTATATTTCTGTGGAAAATGCCAGTGGAGTTTTGATAGGTATTACATTAAATCTGAAGAGAATTTTGGGTAGTTTGGGGACATTTTAACAACATGAATTCTTCTAATCTATGAACATGGGATGTCTTTCCAATTAGCTGTATCTTTCTTAATTTCCTTCAACAATGTTTTATAATTTTTAGTGTAAAATCTTTCACTTATGTGGTTAAATTTATGCCTAAGTTTTTTATTCTTATTATGTCATAAATGGCACTGTTTTTTAAATTTCCTTTTTGGAGTATTTGTTATCCATTCATGGATATTCTACTGGTTATTTGTATGTTGATTTTGTATCCTGTAGCTTGACTGATTTGTTCATTAGTTCAAACGATTTTGGGGAGTTGATTTTTTTACAATTGGCATCCTTGTTTTGTACTGAATCTTAAAGAAAAAGCTTTCAGTATTTTTCCATTGATATGTTAAACTCCAAGATTTCTGTTTGTTTCTTTTTTATGGTTTGTATTTCTTTATTAAATACCTCATTTTGTTCATGTTCGTGATTATTTTTTTTTTTAAATTTAGTTGTTTACCTGTGTTCTCTTATAGCTTTTGGTTTGAACTTCTTTAAGGTGAATATTTTGGACTTTATCTCTGGCAGTTGGTACATCTTCATTTTTTACAGGAGTTTCATTAGTTTCCTCTGGTGGTGTCATATTTAGGCATGATTTGTATAACCTTGTGTTGGTATCTGTGCATTTGAAGGAGTGGACACCTCTTCCAGTTTTCAAACACTGGTTTCAGCAGGTAAAGACCTTCTCTGCCAGGTCCTTGGACAGATGCAACTGCCTCTGGGAGTTCCTAAATCGGGCTTGAGCCAGGTCACAGGCTGGTTCAGGGTCCCTAGTCTCGTCTGTGGTTGGTGAGAATGTTAATTAGGAGCACGCAGGTGTCCCTGAGAAGATGAGACTAGTTTCAGGGCTGTGGACAAGTGAGGCTGAAGCCACAGGGGGATGGGCTGCTGTGAGTCCACATCCAGGACCACAGTCAGCAAGGCTCCCACCAAGCCTGCCATCTCAAAGTGGTCTTCCTGGTCTTCTACAGCCTTTTCTCAAGGCCTTTGTCCATGCAAGGCTGGAAAACTATAGTTTCTGTGGAGGATGAGGGTTAGGGACTTCTCATTAAACCATCTATCTCTCTGTTAACTACTCTTTAAAAATGCCCAGAAATGGAGGCTTTCTTGTCTGTATTGTTTTGCTCTCTCTATTGCTCTGAAAAGAAATAGGATGGAAATAATGGCCTTCACTGGAGCCAGAACTAAGACCAGAGACTATCTCTACACAACTTGCAATACTCACAGCACTGTTTATGGAAACAGAGGGAAAGCAAGGCCAAGGCTGCTGCTAAGTCCAGCTATTGCACCTGCAGGACTTGTTTCATTGAGGGGGATTGTACCTAATAGAGCACCTGAGGCATGACCTCAGAGTGTCATCTCTACTCCTCACACTGGGTAGACATCATCTCTCTGAATTAGTATTCTAGGAGTACAGAATTTGAATGCTAGCTGAATCCATACAGGTACCATGGATTTAAAACTGCATTTGCTTGCAACTCAATTCCCAGGTAAACAATGCCTTGCCCATTGCTGTTAGCTGAGTCACAAAGAATCTTTACATTGTATCTTTGAACTCAGGTTGGCTCTTTGTGCTTAGCTGAACCTTCAGCTACATCAGTGATTGAGAACCACCCAGACACCTTTTCAATCACATAGTATCATTCTATTTATTTTAAAGTGGACAGCATAGTTCACTAGTTAAATGACCCAAGTCTATTCATTTGACTGCTTTGGGATTAGATTATGGCGATGGGCCCTTGGCTTCTAACTACTTAGGTTTTTAATTTAGATCTTGTGCTAAACTCATACAGCAATTGCTGGAGTATTTTATAATATTTCATCTAAGAAGTCCTTTTCCAGTGAGGTCAATGCCTTTAGTATTCATTGCTTAGCTCTTGTATGTAATTGGAGATTAAAAAAATCTTAATTTAAAATGGTGATCTGGAAGACTCTGTACTTCTAAAATTTGCTCATGAATCCTTTTCCTATAGTTCCTCCTAGCAGGTGATGTAAAGTGAAAAAATATGTGTATAAATTTTACACTGTGATATTCCCCATTGTGCTCTTTCTATAATTTGAAATGACATGATGCACAAGAGAGGGAAAGCTAACCTTTCAATTATGCCTTTTCTCAGATTACAGAGTATAAAAAGAACATCTTAATAAGAACATCCATGGAAACAAAGCTGGCTTATTTTTTTGAAATCTTACAGAAACCTTTAATATTCCAGAAAAATAAGGAGTCAGAAAAACACAGCGAGATTTTGAAAAAAAAAAAAAAAAGGGCTGAAAAAATATATAAACAAAAATAGTGAAATATTACTTGGCTTCGTCACTTTTCAATGGAGCGTGTATGTTGGATCAACTTTTGCTCCAACGTTACATAAGTTTATCCTTCTTAGTCCACCAGCAAATACATGCTGGAGAAATGTCTCATCAAGGGGTGTCTGGAAGAACCACTGGGAAGACAAGACAGAACTTTAGTTTAACTACCACGCCTTTAACTGTCGAAAGCTACTTACACTGATGCCTTTAGTAAATTGAGAATTAGGGATCATTTTGATTAACATTCTGGGGGTCTCTGTAGCCTCTGGTTTCTGTGCCTATGAGTTGAGGACACTCTGATTTTACGTAATGCCAAAGCAAGGAGGCAAATCCATTTAAAACAAATCCTCTGCAAATACCAGAGCCTGCATTTTCAAGCTGTGGGCTGTCACACAAACGTGGCTGGGTCTTGCAGTGTGCACCGCCAGCAAAGCCCAGCTCTCGTGCAGCGTGCAGCGTGCAGCGTGCTTCGACGCGTGACGTGGCCCTGAGTGACGCGAGGGGCGGAGCCAGACGCGCAGAACCGCAGCACAGCCCGCTCAGCTCTCGCAGACCCACATATGGGCGTGACAGCTGTGCCTTCAGCTTGGAGCAGATTCTCTAAGCATACGGTAATGCAGTAAGGATGGTGATCCGTGCTCTACCAGTTGGTTTGGCATGAAGGATTATGCTTGGGAAGCATTTCTCCCCTTTTTAACTTAAAAACTGCAACCAGCATCACTATTTTTGATTTAAGGGTATTTTCGGCCCCTGCCGGTGTACCATATCACACAGCGATGCAGAAGCGTTCAATCAGGACTGTGCTGTGCTCCACAAGGGTGATTTCACAAATACATGCACTTTTAAAAAAGGAGCTATCAAATGAAATCCTAGTTGTTCAGAACAATCTCCATCAAGGGTCATGTTCACCTCTGAGCCTCTGATCACCATCTTCAACAATATCAGTAAAATTGCCTGACGGTGACCCTCTGACAGAGTTGTGGTTCTGGTTATTGCTGATATCTGTCTGTGGAAGGTAGATGCAGTTCGTCCCAGGGGCCCCATTAAATTAGGTGACAGGGGCCTCTGCAGGAATACTGGCTCACTGAGGGGAGACCGAGGAGCCACAGGACGGCACCAGGAGATGTCGAGGAACAAACCTTGTCATGTTCCAAGCATGAAGCTCCATCAGACGACCATTGTGAATACCCATGAAAACCACAATTTATAATCCTGGGTGCTTCTGAGCTGAATCTCACAAGAGATTGTTCTTCATTTTTTCCTTCTCAAATGTTAATCGTGGGTACCAAGGAAGATGTTGGAATAAGGTTGCTAAAATGAAAATGAGGAAGCTGTATCTTCCGGGTTATCTTTGCTAAGTACAAAAAGCCCTCAGAAAGAATAATTTTGGCTAATTTATAACCTGGAGACGTGTTGACAGCAAACTGGAGTTTTAAATTTCTCAGTGGAATGTTAGGGTCGCGGGAACAGGATTGAAGATTATAGGATGAACAGAATTCAGCCCTCCTATTACTGTGTCCTGTTCTGTTTGTTTCGATTGTGTCCTTTATATGTAAGTGTGCTCAAGGGAACAAAGGGAGAGGACCGGAGAGAGGACATGGTGGAAGTGTGCTGTCTGGGCTGTTTGTCCTCTACTTTTCCACAGAAGCACTTCAGTTCTACATTAGCCAGTCTTTAGTGATTTTCTTTTAAACTTATTCTCTTGGAATATTAATCCTGTTTTGTTTGTTTGTTTGTTTATTTTTTGTTGTTGAGATGGAGTCTCACTCTGTCCCCCTGGGCAGAGTGCTGCGGCATTATAATAGCTCACAGCAGCCTCAGGTTCCTGGACTCAAGTGATCCTCCTTCCTCAGCCTCCTGAGTACCTGGGATTACCAGCACCTCCCATGATGCTTGACTAGGTTTTCTATTCATTTTTAGTAGAGGCAGAGTCTTCACTTTTGCTCAGGCAGGTCTTGAACTCCTGACCTGAAACAATCCACCTGCCTCGGCCTCCCAGAGTGCTAGGATTATAGATATGAGCCACTGCGCCTGGCCTATAAACCTGTTTTTATCGAACAGGGGCTTCTGCCGTTTCCACTTTGCATCCTCTTTCTTGAAGATTGTATTCACTCTTGTTACTGGAATCGTCATGCCTGTGCAAGTGGGAAGTTGAGCTTCAGGGGAAGGATTTCCCTATAGCCAGACTGATCTGAATGCACCTTTGCTCCTTTGCTGGGCATTGGCAGAATTCTGTCCCGGGTTGTGCTCTCCTGCACCACGATAGCCCTGTGCCACAGTCCCACGGTCACTTAGTTGCCCTCCCCTAGGCGCACGGATTCTCTCTCCACTCAGTATGACTGGGGTGGCGCAGGCAACGTGAGCCGTCTTTCTTTCCTCTTCAGTGCCCCTCTCCTCGGTATAATGTTAAAACCGGGCAGCGGCATCACTCAACTGAGTTTTGGTTCTTCTGAAAGTGCTTGCTTATCTAGACAGTTGTTAAATTTGGTATTTGTGCAGAGGAACAATTGCTGAAGTTTTCTATTTGGACACTTTAATCCTATGTTCAATTCTTGAGCCTATAAATTTAGTTATCATGAAATTAATACAGAGCAGCATCTGAGATAAGGGCCCTGGCAGGTGTGTCTTCTTCCTCACAGGCCCCGAAACCTCTCTCACTGCTTGGTTCTGGAGCAAGAACCTTGGTTTCCTTGGGCTTTGGATTAGGGTTCTCTGAAGAAACAGAACAAATAGGAAACACACACACATAGAGAGACACCTGATATATAAGGAGATTTAGCATGGAAAGTGGGTCATACAATTGTGGAGGCTGATAAGTCCCATGATATACTATGATACTGTCTGCATGCTGGCGAGTTAGGGTATAATTCAGCCTCAGTCCCAAGGCTGATGGTGTCACTACCAGTTTGAGACCAAAGGCTTAAGAACCAAGGTGGTTGGGGAGTGGCCTGTGGAGGGGTGAGGAATGAGCTGTGGGGCTAATGGTGTTCAAAAGTCTGAAGTCTGGGGACCTGGGAACCAGCAGCTCTGGAGTCCCAGAGTGGGAGAATATAGGTGCCCCAGCTTGGGGAGACAGTGATTTCACCCTTCCTCTGTGTTGTGTATCGAGTCCCTTGATGGACTGGGTGATGTCCACCACGTGGGAGAGGGCAGGTCTCTTATTTATGCCATCTACTGAGTCAAACACTAGTCTCTTTCAAAAACACCCTCACAGAAGCAACTGGAAATAATATTCAACAGCTATCTGGGCATCCTTTAGCCCGGTGAAACTGACACAGAAAACTGGCCATCACAAACCCATTAGGTATAAGACTGCAGGCCCCAGTTGTCACTGTGACAGATATTTGAAATTACCAATTGCCCAGGCAGAAAGCATATAATGTCACACGCGAGACTTAAGGATTAGTAATGAGAAGGTAAGCACAGGAGGTGGGGAGCTCGGACTGAATCTAGACAGCAAGTTCAGCCGGGCTGTGAAGGAAGGCAGCTCTTTGTGTGAGGGAAAGTTTATTCCTAAGTGGGTCAGGTGAGAAGTAATCAGTGTCACCTCCTTGCCGCTTAGGCCATGCATATCCCTGACCTAACGTTTCTTTAATGGACAATGTGTGATTCTCCATTGCTTACTTGGACTGAAATTGAACATTCGCCCGTTGTTTTTCTGAGATGACCTCCCCATTAGGTTTATAAAGCACTTTCAATTATTCAGCATCTTTCTCCCAGATAGTGAAAATTGAGCCTGTATAACAAATCCAGCTACGGGCCTCCTGCACCCACATGTTCCAACCCAGCTTTACATTCCAGGGCACCTGACATTTTTTTCAAAACTTGCACCAGACTTTTAGGTTGCAGAAGCCATCCCTGTTTAGTAAGTTCTAATATGTTGCAGAGTGTTCAGTGAGGTCTGCTTTATTTGATTTTATTCTGATGCTAAAAAAAAAAACAAAAACCCAAAACCTTAAATATGACCCTCAGAAAAGTGCCATACCCTTTGGAAAACATGTCCAGAAGCAGAGGAAATTAAGGCATCTGCAGGATTCCCTTGAGCAACAGCAGAAGCCTCCACTGTGAGAAGTCTGACAGCTCTGCCCGGTTACCATGGTGAGCGGAGGCCTTCTTGTTTGTAAGCCTCTAATGGGATGCTTATGCACCTCAAGGTTTTAAATTAATTGTTTGGGGTATCCTGCTTTCCGCCCACACAATGTGAAAGTGTTGGTCCAGTGCATAAACCTTACCTAAACACTGGGGTGCCGTGCCTTTCCTAAAACTAGTGTTCTTCCTCCACTTATCCAAATTCTCTGTGTGCAGTAAATGTGACATGCATCATTATTCTGTCTCTAGTATATGTTTGCAAGCACCTCAGACCATTTCCAATATTTCCTTGTAAAATAATATGTATCCTGTGGCCTGACTCGCAATACACAACTGTAGGATTAATGCTGCCCGACTGCGGAAGCCTTGTGTGTGATGAATAGGGCACTTAAGAGTTGATGTACCTGGTCCCTTCATTTCAAAGTGATGCTTCTGTTCCATAAAAGACATTTACTATGCAAAACCAGTTTCTACATCCTTATTTTTCTTTGCTCTTTGGGATATCCTATGCACGTTAAACAATTCTTAACTTTATTTTTTTTCTTAGCTGCTAGTAATTATTTCACTTTCTTTCCCCAATGTCTACCCTAACATCTTTTGAACAGGTGGTACCTTTTTGCTATGTCCTTTATATGAAGACATGTATGAAATCCCCATCATAGCCCAGAGTAGCCTCTTGTTCTTTATTCTTCCCAGTTTTTAAGTAATGAGAGGGCATTCATAGTAAAGGCACAGTATTACAATGAACAGAACCAATTGTGCTACAATTGTTATTGCACAATTGTGCGGCTTCTATTTTTCGTTGAGGCATAATATGTATTTGTTGAAGCAAAAAAGATAACACTTACAGGAATTTAAAGATGTCTGTTATAACCTCAGGATCCCAATGATGAGAATTACTTACCATATGATGATCTGCTCAATTAATGAGAAAAAGACCTAAACTTCACCCCTCTGAGGGGTGCTTGGGCAGTTGCTTAAGATAACTGCAGCAGAGGAGTTCAGCTTTTAAAAGAAGCAATTTCCTAGTGATTAGAGGAAATATAATTGCAAAACCTTATCTTAAGTTATAACACTTAACCACTAATGACCTATAACCAAGGGTAAACTTTTTTTACAGGTGGAATACCTTATGATTTCAAGCAGGGACTCATTAACAACCACATACTCAGTGAATTGTGTAAGAAAGCCAAGAAAAAAGAGGCTATGCAAATTCTATTGAGTGTTGAGACTATTATTTTTCTCCAATAACTTTTCTCATTTTCTCTATCATAATAGAACCTCTGGCTCTTGGAAGCGAAGAATAAAAATGATATTTTCTATGTGTTCTTGGGAAATGGTACAGTCATGCCCTGCCCATGCAGAATCTGAGTTGAAGGAACAGAGCCTGTGCTTTACTCTTTTTACCTTCTTGATTGCTGGACCACAGACGTCCAGCTGAGTCATGATGGACCGTGAGGCAGCCCCCTAAGAACGGCAGAACAATGAGACAGAAGAACATGCTCATGTCTGTGACACCGCGGATCCACTGTAGATGCCCTGACTCTTACATATTAGGAGTGTGAAGAAATAATAATAATAATAACAGACTCAATCACATTTCAGCTACTATTGTTTAATTTCTCTGTTATGGCAGTGAAATGTATGTCTTAACCAACACAGAAGGTTACAAGAAACCCAAGTAGCAGAAACATTCTGAAGTAGGGAATCAGAGTTAGACTACAAGGGTTGTTATTAAGGAAATAAACTATATTTGGTTTGAGGAAAACAAGGCGTAATTTTCAGCTGTGTTTCTATAATACCAAAAGCAGAAACTGGTAGAAAGTAGATGCTCAAATAATGTTTGTTAAAGCCTCTGTTAATTTAAACACATGAGTGAATTAAGATCTTTATATCCCAGTGTAGTGGAGATAGGTAGGGACCAAAAGGCAATCTTCTCCTGTAATTTACGTAGGAATACTGTTCCCTGGTATTTTAAGAAAAACATTACAATAGCAGTGAAATATAATAGTTAACCCAACAAATTGGAAAAAGTAGAGTGAGTTTGTTTTCTTGAAGACATTGAGAAAAAGAGACTTCCTTGTAGAAAAGGAAGCACGGGGGGCTGTTAATCTTGTTAGTCTGCTCAAAGGAAACTCTAGACTTTAGAGACTAATATTTCAAACTAAGGAAAAGCAGGCTGCCAAAAGCAAGGGTGGAGGAAATCCCTCAACATGATATTCAATTTGGAATACAGTTTATGTAAAGCAGCTTCAGATGGGTACACAATCTGAGTTACAGTGAATGAATTTTAATTGGAGATGAGTCATTAATTGTGATCAATAAACCCTCTGATGCATTATCTAAGATATCAAAGAAATAATTTCATTTACCAAATATTTATTGAACACCTGGCTGAGATTTATAAAAGAGGCAAATACGGCAACATATCTTCTCTGCTCTTAAGCAACTTATTTTCTGAAGAAAAAAAAAAAAGCCTCGTACTGGCAAATGCAGTTTCCAAAAAATAAAAATCAAAAACAGAAATGGAAAGTTAGTTATAATTTATTTCTGTATGGAATTAGGGTCTCTTCTAAGCAGAGAAATATTCAATTCTATTGGGTGTCATTTGTTTAAGTATGAACCAATTTCTGTCCTCCCACCATGCCCCAGAAAAGATGTGTTGAAGTCCTATCCTACCTCCGGATGTGACCTGATTCAGAAATGAAGCCTTTTCAGAGACAATCAGGTTAAAATGAGGTCCTGTGACTGGTGGTCCTTATGAAAAAGGGGAAATTGGAACACACAGAGAGACACAGAGGGAGATGATATAAAAACCCGTGGAGAAGTCAGCCAAGTGGCCGGACTCATGCATCTGGGAGCCAAGAACTGCCAAGGGCTGGCTGCAAAGTCTGCAAACCAGAAGAGCCAGGGAGGATTCTCCCCCAGAATGGTCGGAGAGCCCATGGCCCTGCCAGCACCTTGATTTTGGACTTCTAATCTCTAGATCTATGAGAAAATAAATGTATGTTGTTTTAAGCTGCACAGTTTTTGCTATGTTGGTCAGGCAGCTCTGGGAAACAGATCCAGCATGGAACCAGGTCATAATATCAGAGTCTTCCATCTCCTTATAATGTGGCAATCTTTATTTGCAGCACAGCCCCTGCCCCCATCACCGACTGTCTATAGAAGATGACCATTCGCACTCCCAGCTCCTGCAAACTTGCTTCGCTTGTCTTTGTGACACCTTCAGCACTCACCCAGCACCTCCTGGTTCCTGGGGTCACACTAACAAAGGCATCCTCCCTCCTAGTTGCCCTTGGCTTGTCCAGTTGAGTATAACAACAGGTGCGTATCACCTTCACAGATGATCTCATACATTTTGCTTAGATCATATACTAAGGATTTTCAAAAAGCATTCAGTAGGCTAGAAAATCATCAAAACAAATGATATTAAATTTATTACGAATGATTACACAGGAGTTTATCTGAGTTCCAAAGGTAAGTTATGGAAGTCACCACTGACATGTTTCATTTCCTTGTTTTCTCTGCTGGGGGGCCTTATTCATCTTTAAATTCATGCAGCTACCACTGACTCCCAGATGGACAAGTGGACAGGAATATTTGATTGATACATAAATCCACTGGTTAGGAGCTGCATTGCGCCCCCTGTGAGTGTCTTTTCAGAACACTGCACACACACATTACCTTCCCACTGCACCAGGGCCGGGCCCATGGTGAGCAAACGCTACACATTTATGATGTGTTGAACTAAAATCCTTTTAGTCAGAATGTAGAAATGTTGACACTATTGATAGTATTGTTAGGTAGATTTTAAGCAAGGGAAGAGGACAATTACAATGAGATAACAACAAAGCCGTGGTTGAAAACTTAACACGAGCCATGCTGAGTTCCCCAGGGTATGACAGTCACCCTACCAATTTCTGAACCTGTACTCCTGAGTTTAAACAGCATTATGCTAATTCTTTTTCATACTTATTCTATACCCCTTTGGCGAGGGCTTTAGAATATTGTTATTTACAGAAAGCATCTTCCATGAACAATAAACGTTAGTATACTACTTCCCAGAAAGACTGATTTTTGTTGTGAACAGGTAATCTTTCACGTTATTGACAATTACTTAAGGAGCATCTTTTAAATGCAAAACATTAGAGCTACAAATATGTGTTTAATCTATGTGAGACATTTAACATTTAGACTTGGAAATGTTACATGTATTGTGTAAAATATAAAAGGTGTCATAGAAGATGCATTGTATGGGTGGTACTGGCAGTAAATGTGATTCCCAGAAGGAGGAATTGTAAGTGTTCACAGATTGAGAATATTATATTTATTCATCTGGTCCTGAAAACAAGCACAGGTTCAACTTAGAATTAGACATATATCAATAGAACAGAATCTAAAATCCATATAAGTACCCAGACATGTATGATCAAGGTTGAATTTGACAGAGTTAGCAAGATAATTCAAGTAGGAAATAATCATTTTCACAAATGGTGTAACAACTAATCATCGATGGGACAAATGAACATCAAGGCTTACCTCACCCCATAGACAAAATTGGAATTGAAATAGATGGTAGATGTACTTTTAAATTTTTTTTTTTGAGACAGACTTTTACTTTGTCACCTTTGGTAGAGTGCTGGGCTGCACTGTAGCTCAGAGCAACTTCTAACTATTAGGCTTAAGCAGTCCTCTTGCTTCAACCTCCCAAGTAGCTGGGACTACAGGCACCTGCCTCTACACCTGGCTATTTTTTTTTTTTTTCTTGAGAGAGAGCTTCAAGTTGTCACCCTGGGTAGAGTGCCATGGCTTCACTGCTCACAGCAACCTCCAACTCCTAGGCTCAAGCGAGTCTCCTGCCTCAACCTCCCAAGTAGCTGGGACCACAGGTGCCTGCCACAATGCCCGGCTATTTTTTGGTTACAGCCATTATTTTTGTTCGGCGGGTCCGGGCTGGATTAGAACCCACCACCTTAGGTGTATGTGGCTGGCGCCTTAGCCACTTGAGCCACAGGTGCTGAGCCGTACCTGGCTATTTTTTAGAGACAGAGTCTCACTCTTGCTCAGGCTTACCTTGAACTCCTGAGCTCATGCAATCCATCCACGTTGGCCTCCCAGAATGTTAGGCTCACAGACATAAGCTCCTGTGTCTGGCCTTAGATGATAGAGCTAAACGTAAGCACTAAAATTACAAAGCACCTACTAGGAAATGGAAGAGAAAACATCCTTGCAAACTTGATTTAGGAAAGGATTTATTAGAATATGCACCAAAAGTATTTATCACAAAAGAAAAAATAATTTGTATGGTGGGAAAAATAATGCCCTCCCCCACAGGTGTTCATATCTTTATCCTTAGAACCTCTTTTTTATTAAGTCATTTGTACACAGATCATAAATACATCTATGTCATTATGGGATTCAATGTGTTGATTATTTGTACCAATTGGAGTGCTTACATCCTACTTAACAAGATAGCCCTCACCACTTTTACCCAATGACAGGATTGAGACATTTGTGTTCTACACTGATAGATCCAAGTTGTACTTGCAATATGCTCCATAGGTGTGGTCCCCCTACCAACCCTCCCTCTGTCAGCCCACCCCTTCCCTTCCCCTCTCCCTCCTCTTCCCTCCTTCATCCTAGGCTACAGTTGTGTTTCATTTTTCACATACATGTATGAGTGATTGTAAATTGGTTTCGCAGTAGTACTGAGTACATTGGATATGGATATTTTTTTCCCAAAATATGTTGCCTAACAAAAAGAACTTTGCAGATGTGATTACATGAAGAAGTTTGAAATGGGAAATTATTCTTGAATATCCAGATAGATCAATCTAATCAGAGAGATGGCATGTTGATGGCTTTGAAGATGGACAAAGAGCACCAAGAACCAAGGAATTCTGGAAGGTGGAAGAGGAGAGAAAAGGTACCCTCCACTAGAGCCTCCAGAAAGAACTGCTCTGCCAACACTTTGACTTTGGTAGGAATAAGCTACAGGACTGTAAGATAATAAATTTGTGTTGTAAGCCACTAAGTTTTTGGTTACTTGTCACAGCAGTAAAAGTAAACTAATACAATTCGTCTTTCTCAGCGTTAACAACTACTCTGATATCAGTAAGGCAATAAAAAGACCAGTTATAGATGGGGAGAAAATGTCTAGATACATTTATGTGCTAAAGGATTTGTTCTAGAATATACTTACCATATGACTATATATAAGTCATCTCTATATATTTCTATGTCTACATCCACTTGCACAATCCAACAATATGACAAACAGCATGATTGAAAATGGGCAAATGATTTGAACAATTCATAAAATAAGACACATGAATTGCCAGTAAGTACATGAAACGATACTACAATTTGGTCATTAGGGAAACAAAAATTAGCAAAACACAATTTGATACTATTCGCTTATCTGAGTAGCTAAAATTAGCTTAAACTGACTCTCCAAATTGTTGTGAGTCTAAGAAGCAAATGGAACTCTCATTTCTTGTTTGGAACTTCAAACATCTTACTATTTGTCAACTGTGAAATGGATAAACAAATTGTGGTACATCCATACAGTGAACACCACTCAGCAATAAAAAGGAACAAGTTACAGACAGCAATATGGACAAATCTCAAAGACTACACAACAGGGTCCATAAAACGGGGCTGCATTGTCTGAAACTGCAGAGAAGATGGATAAAACCTACAGTGTCAGAAAGAAGATCCGTGTCTTCCTGGGTTCTGAAAAAGATCTCTCTTCTGCTGTTGGTGGTGGTTAGACTGAAGTATACAATTTCCTGTGGTTTATTGATGTGTCTGACTCGTGAATCAATTTAAATGCATCTGTGTTTTTTTAGGAAATGTAAAGGAACAGTAAGCACCTAAGATAAACGCTCAGAGGATGGTGAGTCTCTCTCTCTCTCTCTCTCTGGCATTCGGAAAGGAAATCTGGGTTGGTTCAACAGAAATACGTTGATTATAGAGAGGCAATCATTGTCACCCTCCTTCCACAATAATTAATGTTTTAAAACTAAGCTGTGACGTGGAAATCTCAGGTGATTCTTTATAGATCACGGTGATCACGGGTGATGTGACATTCACAACGAACAAACGCTTTCAACACCAAACCTGCCTTGGTGGAAACTGATGAATTTCTTTCAATATACCTTTTCCATTACTCCAGTTGCCCAGACCAATGCATTAATCCTGGAGTTTATATTTGAATTATGGTAGTTTTAATAGTTTAATGCACCTAAGAAATATTAATGAGAAATTGGTAGCAAATCTCCCCTTCTTTTACCTCCCTAGACCAAAGAACATATAACATCCTCATTTGCAAAGCAATCAGCTATGTCAGCCTTGCTGAACTTGTATTGAATCTCTGTCCTCCTTGCCTCTTCCTCTTGGGCTTAAAAAGAGCCTGGAAACGCTGGCCCTCTGCCACTCCGTGCCTGGGCTGAAATGCCCCTCCGTTCTGCTGATCTTTTGTGCCTTCTGCCTCCTGCAAAAATGGGCTCTTTTATGTAAATCTAGCGCTCGGGCTGTCCCCAGAGAGACCTTGTTTGCGAGAATCATGCCTTTATCTCCTTTTTCATTATTTTTCTGTCAAACCGCTTTTTCCAAACAGTCTTTAAACCTGCTCAGATCTTTCCGTCCTTAACACATCCCCGGAGTCATCTATGCTGCTGTTGCTCACACCGAGCTGCGCATCAGGACCAGCTGTGAAGACTTCAAAATGCATCTTCTCAACCTCTCTTATTAGAAAGGCAGATTCTGATGAGAAGGATAGAAATTATGAGTATTAGTAATCTGCCTTTCATCAATATACTCAGTGATTCTAAATGCAACGGGTAATGTTACATCAGCTGTCACTCTCTCTCTCTCCACTCCTTGTTATTCCTCAAAACCTGTTTACTCAAGCGTGTGTCTCTTTTTAGCAGTTTTTCTAGAGACAATAAACAGGATTATTTTAGTAGTTTTCCTGAGGAAATAAGCAGGAATATGTCTAGCCTGCTTACTTTGTTGTTAAAAAAATTAAAAAAACATTATAATTTAAGACATATTTAAGGGACTTTGAAAGCGCTAGAATATATAGCCAGACATAAATGTTTGCTATTTTTTTTGCCACTTTACACTAGAAATAGAATTTTGAAATGCTACTGGAGACTTTTAATGGCATCTTAAAGCACCTGTCGATTTTGTAACTGGCTCCTGTAACACTGAGGTCCTCCTGTGACAAGCCTAGACATGCCGGACAGTGGCTACACGTCATGGATAGTGATTAGCAGCCATGAATGGGGGAGCTGGTTCTTCACAGACCCCAGTCTTCTCGCTTTATTGCTTCTAATGCACGTCCATCTTTTTGTCTGCTGTCTTTTCCAGCTGGAATCTCCCTTATCTGGGGGACTTTATTTTATTCAGAGATGAATTATATAGTATGTCTAAAATAAATGGCTTCAGGGGCTGAACAAGCAGCAGGCAGGTGTGTAACAGCTCTTTCGCCTACATTGTTGGAGCGAGCCGTTAATTATTACATATTTCTGAACTTCTCACAATGTCTTTTTAGAGCTGGTTTCTAGGTGGTTCCACACAGGGGAATTCAAGGCACTTAGGTGTCCTGCTTTTTGATATATTTAGCCAGGGTTTGGTTTTGAGTTGCCCTCTTTAATGCTAAGAATCCAGACTTCCCAAATGAGAAAACGATAAATACCATTTCCATTCTAATTTTCTATCAGCTATCCATGCTTCCTTCAGACTCTTACTGGCCTTATTCATCACCACCACTTATGTTGAATACTTCTCACGCTTATGTGGTCCCCTTTGGAACTCGTCTTTCATTATGTGCGCTTTCAACAGATACTGGTTGAGTTCTTGGGTTCAGCAATGAATTAGGCCAAAGAGCCTTAATCCGTCCTCCATTCGAATTGATAGATCCTCTGGTTAGCATCATAAAAGTTTAACCTTGGTAGAAAATGACAGGAAATTTGACCAATTAAGAAACTTCTTATGTTTTCAGATAGTGACTTTAGGTAATGACAGTGGATTATATATTTCTTTTCAGTCTAATTTATAACTGATATCTTCTGAAAGCATTTTTTGGTTTCACTTTTACATTTAGCAATCCTTTCATTAATTGAGAATAATAATAAACACAAAGTGATTTCCATAAGCTAGACATTTCTCTTTATGATTGTGGGTGTGCACACATACATTCAAACACACATATATGCTTTATATATAATTTTTTAATCTTATAGCCATCATATGAGATGGATACTATTGTTGTTCTTGTTTTATAGATGAGGAGACTGAGGCACAGACAAATCAATTAAACTTGCCCCAAACTATCCAGATAGTATATAGCAGAACAGATGTTTAAATATAAACTATTTGGTTCTGGAGTATGCTCATAGTGACCATCACTCATGTTCATTTTGTACATGCTTTAAAATACATTTGTTGCATATAGTTCTATGAGTTTAATATACAACATATAATGGGATGCATAGTACTATTTGTAGTACAAAACCAACTTTTACTGAAAATGATAAAAACTTTTCCCAATCTATTAATTCATGGCGACTTTCCCATAGAATCCTGGATCTTCTGTGTAAATACACTTAGGCATCATTGGGCACAGACAGTTCCACCTCTAGCCGACCAAAGTTTTCACATCTCTTGTGTAATATTCTTATGAAGATAAAAGAAATACTGGATGAAGAAGAAATATGAAGTGCTCTGGACTTCCCTTGTCCCCCAGACTCATTCGTTGAAATCCTAACCCCCCAGGCAATGAAATTCCAGAATCGGGACAATGGACAAGTAACTAGGGTCAGTTGAGGTCCTAAGGGTGGGGCCCTCATGATGGGATTAATGGCTTAAAAAGGAGGAGGAGGGGGAAGAAATGGAGAATCATTATAATAATAATCATAAGAAGACCATGAAAGAAGAGAAGGTGAAGAAGATGAGTAGGAGGAGGAAGGGGAGCAGAGGAGAAGGAGAAAGGAGGAAGAGAGCTCCTCTCTCTCTGCCGTGCCGGAGACATAGTGAGCAGGCAGCCATGTCCACGCAGAAGGAGAGTCCTCACCAGGAACCTAATCTTCCAGCACCTGGATCTTGGGCTTGTCTTCAGAACAGTGCCCGGGTGGAAAAAAAAATATCTTGATTAAGCTACCCAATCTACGGTATTGTCAACTTCCAGAAATGTCTGTAATCGTAGCTTCTAGAATATTTATTGCTTTAGAGTGCTCCATAAGAGAACACCAAAAAGGCATTTATGGGACCTAGACACCTCTTGTATAAATGCTGGACTTTCAGATGTGGCCTATTATCACCTTAAAATTTTCATTAAAAACATTTCATGATGCTAACCATATTGTCTAAACCATATGACCCAAAGCACAGACAGCTTACTTGTGGTGCTCCACATTTTTTTTTACACAAAAAACATCCCTGGAATTTAAAGATCTCTTTTTAATGTTACTGAATTATATAAAGCAAAGCAGTATGTGTACCGTAATCGATACTACTCTTAGTTGGGACTCATTATATTTTTTATCAGATTTGAAAGATTCAGCCAGAATCTGTTATTAAATCATAAAATATGATGTGTATGTTGGTATCTGTATATTTGCGTGGGGGTATGTTTAGGAATGGAAAGTTTGGGCAGAGAAACCTGGTATGTAAGAAAGTAGCTTTAAAAGGAGGAGCATTTGTCAGCAGTATCCACGTTGTTTTTAATAAAGCTTTCAATAATAATATAATAATGATACAAAAGTATTAAGGAGCCACATTTAAAAGGTAGCTAATAAATGTATTTTTTTTTTTTACAAAAAATTAAGGCAAATTTTAAATGGCTGTAATGACTAGTAAATAAAATATAATTTGGAGTTGCATCGCAGTGGGAATTAAAACCACTTTTCCACTAGCCTTCAGGCTATTTATCTGTTCTCCTCTGTGTTTTCACCCGTCCTCTTCCTGAGAGTCGTTCACGACCCTTCACTCACACAGGTGGTTTTGTTTATTCCACATTTTTTATCTTTTTATGCAGTCCTCCACATAGTCATGAAAATCTGCCTATAAGCCTCAAAGCCTTTAGACATGCTTTGAATTAAGGATCCAAACGTAGTAATAATCTATTCTCAGAAGTTCCTGTGCGCCGTGCACCAGGAGGATCCCGTTTAGTGACGGGCAGCATGCTGGTTTTGTTTTCCAAGCATTTTGAACCCAAAAGAAAATAAAAAGTTAACTTCTTAAATAAAAGTGGTCGTCAACTGCTGTTCTTATTTGAACATAGTTTGTCTTAATTTAACAGAATTGAATATGATATGTTTAGAATATTTTTTATTTAATGATGTTTTTAGGACACAGATGCTATATAGCAGTTATTCAGGATACAGATGTTGTATCTTTAGAGTAAGGTGGATGAAGTGTTATTAATTTATCTCTTAGTAAAGTATATTTTTTGATCACTCAGAGAAGATAGAACAGTAATGTAGACTTTTGTGTAAAGCTGTCGACTTTCCTTGTCCAATAAGAATTCTAGAAGAAAATATAGGAAAAACTCTTCTAGGTATCAATGTGGGCTTTAGGCATAGAATTTATGACTAAGACCCCAACGGCAATTACAGCAACAACAAAAGTATGTAAAAGGGACTGGATTAAATTAAAAAGCTTCTGCATAGCTGGAAAATAATCAACAGGGCAAATAGACAACTTATAAAATGGCAGGAAATACTGGCAACCTATACATTTGATAAAGGGATTCTAGTAACCAGAATCTACAAAGAACTCTTGTAAGTAAGTAAGAAGACATCGAACAACCCCATTAAAAAGTGGACAAAGGACATAAACAGAAGCTTTTCAAAAGAAAACAGATGCCCAACAAACACATGAAAAAATGCTCAATGTCACTAATCATCAGGGAAGAACTAATTAAAACCACAATGAGATATCCCCTTATCCCAGTTAGAGTGGCTGGTATGAAACAGTCTAAAAACAGTACACTTTGGGATGGATGCAGAGGAAAGGACTCTTATACACTGTCCGGGAGACTGCAAAGTAGTGAAACCTCTGTGGAAACAGTATGGAGACTGCCTAACGAAGTAAAAGACCTGCTATTCAATCTGTGCAGCAACGCCTACTGAATATTTACTCAAAGGAAAAGAAGTCATTTTTATCAAAAAGACCCCTGCACTTAAATATTTGTTGCAATGATGTGGGATCCACCCAAGTGCCTATTAATTCATGAGTGGAATTAACAAAATGTATACCAAGGAAAACTCTTCAGCCATAAAAAGGGATACATTGATGCCCTTTGCAACAATTTGGATGGGACTGGAAATCATTCTCCTAAGTGAAGTATCTACAGCGTGGAAAAACAAACATCATGTGTACTTGCTACTAAATTGGAACTGTCAAGCACAGGTGCACAGAGGGAGTAAAACTCAGTGCAAAAAGGAGAGAGGGGAAGGGATGGGCGGAAACCTACCTAATCGGTACAGTGAATATTATCTGGGAGATGGGCACACTTATAGTCCTGATTCAAGCATTATAACAGTGATCAATGTAGCCAAAAACATTTGTACCTCCACAATATTTTGAAATAAAAAATAATAAAAAGCATTCTAGTTTCTCTCTCTCAGAAAATAGTTATATTTTTGTTATTTCAGAGACTCAGTGTCATTAGCTACACAGCAGGTCTAAATTCCTTGTTCAGCAGCTACAGACAGTCTTGTGGTGAGACAGTCAGTGAGACACATTAAGAATTTGGTCCAGGGGGTTGGACTTCAGCAAGGTGAGGGGGAATTTCTTCCCTGGGTCATTTCAGTAACATTTAATATTCCAAAACTCATTCACTGAATGACTAAGTCAAAATTTATAAAGTTCACTGACTCAACAGAAGGTTATTTCTAATAGTATTATTAATTATTAATATTCTAAGAGTATTGTTACCAACTTTATGACAATGCTTTTACAGCTTTAATAAGGACGCTCAATTTATTTACTACATGTGAAATGTACTATGTATTCTTGGCAATTCAGCAAATATGTTCTACCGCTGAGAAAATTCTTTTGACACCAGCAGGTTTGTAATTTAAGCTCCTGGAGGATACAGAACACGGCTGTCTTGTTTAGTGTTGTTCTCTCAATGCCCAGCAGTGTGCCGCAAACATAATTACTTGAATAAATCTTCATCGAATAAATTAATAAATGTGTACACAAGATTGTAGATGACTGTTAATGCAAAAACAGACTTTAAAGTGAGCAGCAATTTTCAGGCCTATGAGAATTTTTGTTAACATTATCATTTTATTATATTATTTATAAGGACCCATTAAACATTCTTGAATTTGGTGAGAGACAGCTTCTTGGGAAAATATACAGAAATGTCAACCTAGGTTTTTAAGTTTGAGTAAGTGTGGTGATTAATAGATTATTTTAATACCTGCTTCAATTTGGCACTAGTATTCGTGAAATTAAACCAATCCTGACCATTGTGAAGTGAAAGAAAAATGGCACATTGGGTAGATATATTTATTGCATTTACTCGGCCAGCATAATGGTCTGATCAGGAGGTGGCTGGAAGTGAAACAGACAAAACACACTTCATTCATGTTTTCCATAATTTGTCTCATTTTCACGTGAAAGGATGGATGGTTTTCCAGACGTCTCAGAATTTCCGTGTTCAAACAATGATTGTAATTGATGACACAATTAGTTACATAGTAAGACAAATTGTGAGCTTCGTTTTGGATAAGGGAGGGTTATTTCAACCTGAAGGAAGTACTGTAGGTTAGGGACGCCAAATTGACTTTCACGATCTAATCAAACTAGCCCCGAAACAGGAGAGTATCATTTCCTATTTTTCAATCTCCAATGAAGTCAAATACAGTTTATCAAATTGCCTGGTTTAGACATTGAGATCGTTTACGATGACGACTGAGAGTCGATGCCCCCCGGTCCTGGCATTCTTAGTCACAGGTCTTAAGACTTAATCACAACCTACCTTCTTGTTATTCTGTTCATATACTTGTCTGGTTTTGATGTGTCATGAACAATTATGTATTTCTCTGAAGATTAAAATAAGCCACAGTCATGAAAGAAAATACATTTGGAGTATGAATGAGGGGCATAATGATAAAAAATAGAACTACCGAGAAAAGCACATGTATATTCATTACCATATATGCTGTTATTTTTTACACATTTTCATCTGTTCTGATATTCTTTATCAGTTTTAAAATGTGGATCTGATTTTGAAGTTTCCATTAAAAAAATCTTGCTCTTGGGTATAAATACCAGTGTCTAAAAATTCCACTGAAATTATGCCAGTGATATGAGGTTAATCATCATATATTCAGCAACTCTTTACCACTCGCTGAGAATATATATATGTAATATGTAATGGGAAAGTATATATATATATATTTAAAACAAATAGTATATGATGTGAAAGTGTGTCTATCATATAATACATATTGTCTATGAAGGTCTAACAATTGAGTTCACAAATTCATCCTAGAGAAAGTGCCACCTATCTCATTGCTAAACATCACTTGGTCACCTTTGAAGTCTCTGTTTGGGAAGCTTTGTGCAAACACCTGTGCCTAGTTCAGCCTTCAAAGCACTTTTTCTAGGATGAGTCCATGAACTTAATTGTCTGATTTCATATACTAACAGCTCTGTTGGCCATTGCAGAAAAACAGTTCTAAAACGGCTTTGCAGGGTTGGCCCTGGTGTTGGTATTCAGCTTCCTCAGTGGAGGACTTTGAACGTGTCTGCAGTGATATTCAGCAATGAGGTAGGTAGCACTTTATCTAAGATGAGTTCGTAAACTTAATTGTCAGACCTTGTATAATGTGAAAATATATAATGTGACAATATATATAATTTAGGCTGGTGCAGTGCCTCATGCCTGTAATCTTAGCACTCTGGGAGGCTGAAGCGGGTGGATTGCCTAAGCTCGCAGGTTCGAGACCAGCCTGAGCCAAGGCTAGACCTCATCTCTTAAAAAAAATAGCTGGGTGTTGCAGTGGGCACCTGTAGTCCCAGCTACCTGGGAGACTGAGGCAAGAGAATCTCTTAAGCCCAAGAGTTTGAGGCTGCTGTGAGCTCTGATGCCACGGCACTCTACCGAGGACAACAAAGTAAGACTCTGTCTAAATAAAAAGAAAAAAAAGAAAAGAAATATATAATTAATAGTATACAATTTGAAACTATATATAATATAGAACCTATTATAAATAATGTGTTTATAATATAAAACCTATATATAATGTGTTATATATATTATATAAAGTTATATATACGTGACATTATATTATGTAATGTGTTATATAACCTATTATATATAATGTGAGGAAACTGTTTGTATAAATGCCATGTAGTATTCATAGATGTGCACTCTGTGTCATGACAACTTGCCTGTTGCCCCACTAAGCGCTAACATATTTTATTAACTATTATATACTATTACATAATATAATTAACACTTATGAATAACACACACATATATATTCCCTACTATATATACACATACAGGTATATCTAAATATATATTAGAATCAATGTAATTCAGGTATAAGTTCTTGATATGATTTCCTTAATGAAACTCCACATTTAATAATAAAGCGAATTGCACAGTTACAAAAAGGGTTTTAATGTGTTGCTGGGAGGAGGCTATTCTTTTGTTTCAGATATTGTTCAGACTGCAGCTGAGGGTACAAATTTTTAGGTTACAGTGTTCTTGCTTTCAAGGTAAAGTTCAGATTGTAGACGAGCCCTTCCCTGGGGGCCCACTGACCACCTCACCTTGTGCACATTAGGTGAGATCCCACCAAATGCCCTGGCTACTCCATGAAACCAACATATTATGTCCACTTTTCTAAGTGTCATTCCACGTGGCTGGAATGTGTTTCACTATATTTATGTTTCCTACTATATTTATTATTGTGTTTCACTATAATTTATGTTTCCTACTTATCTTTTGGAATGGTTCACACGTCACCTCGTCCAAGATGCCGTCCCTCATTCCCGTGTGTGCAATATAATGTTCATCCCTATGTTCCACATCCTCTCAAGTAGAAACAATCACACCTATTGGAACTTATTACCAAAACCTTTGGTTTACTTGTCTGTTGCCCCACTAAGCCCCAAATCCTCGGTGGTCAGGACTGTCTGTGATTACTTCCATGATCATTTCTCTATCTCTAGCACATCCCACAGGATCCTGCCAGAGTAACTGTTTAATAAATGCTATTTAAACAATTCAACTAATTTCAAGTGATTGCTTAACCAGAGGAAAGTTAGAGATTAAGCTCATTTTCACTACAACTATGAAGTGTTAAACCGCAGGCCTTGTAATAATTTCAGTGAGGAAACAGTGTTTGTATAAATGCCGTGTAGTATTTATAGATGTGCGCCCTGCATCATGACAAGATTGATTCTTATTTTTGCCTTTAAACTTGTTTAAGTTCTGAGTTGGACTTTGCATACACCCAGAGTGGTGAGATTATACAGAGAGGGGGGGTTGGAAAGGAACCAGATGGTCTCCCCGTGGCCTAAGGGTTTCTTTTCTTTTTTCAGGCTGCCTGTGTGCCAGTTGCTTACTGTCATTGAATCAAAGTTAGAGGACCCTTTACGATCATGTCCTCTAACACCATTATTTTGCAAATAAGGAAACTGAGTCCCTGAGTATTAATTTCATAGGATTGCAGTAACAAATTACCATAAACTTGGTGATTTCCAATCACAGAAATTTATTTTGTAGGAGTCTTGAAGGCCAGAGCTCTGAGATCAGCTGTTGGTGGGTGGGGTCCTTGTGAAGGCTCTAGGGGACAGGCTTTATTGCCTCTTCCTGCTTTGCATGGCTCTGAGTTTGTTTGGCTTGGGGCTGCGCCACCCCAATTTCTGCCTATGTTTTCACGTGGCCTTCCAACTGCCTGTCCTCTCTCCCTTTCTGTCTCTTATAAGGACACTCATCACTGGATTTAGGACCCACCCTAAATTCAGGATGATCTCATTATGACATCCTTACCTAAGTTACATTTACAAAGAACTTTTGTTCTAAATGATGTCAAAATTGATGTTCTGAGTAGATACATTTTTGGGGTCCACCATTCCACCCACTACAACCATCTCTCCAAAGGCCCAGAGCTAGGAAGCAGTACAGTTGCATGAGACCTCATTTCCTGTCCCTAAGTTGCCCACCTCTGCCATCGTCCTGCACACTGACTGTGAGAGGTGTCCAGGCAGAGGGGAGACGGGTCATGGACTACCTACCGGCACCATCTCAGCTGTGATTCATTTTATCCATTCAATATTATTTGTGTTCTGAGTCATATTTCTCTGGTCTGAATGTTTGTGCCCCTCAGTTAATATGCTGAAATCTAATTACAAGTGAGGTGGTATCAGGAGATGGGAGGTAATTAGAATATGAAGGTGGGCCCATGTGAACGGGACTGGTTCCTTTATAAAACAGGTTCCAAGAGCTGCCTTGTTCTCTTCCACCACGTAAAGAGACGGCCAGAAGGCCCCATCTATAGGAAGGCAGGTGGGTGCTAGACAGTAAATTTGCTGGTGCCTTGATCTTGGACTTTCCAACCTCCAGAACTGTGAGACATAAATTTCTGTTGTTTATAAGCCACCCAGTTCATTGTAATTTGTCATAGCAGCCTGAACAGACTAAGACACACACAAAATTGGAAAAAGAGCAGATGTAATGAAAATTGTTGAGATTCTGTCCTGAGTGATGCTCCTAAATCCTTTCAGTACTATTTGGTCCAATTATCTTGTAGATATATTTCCCCCTAGGAAAGAATCAATAGATGTTCTATTCTATTTCATTTTCTTCCTATATTAGTTACGTGTTTCCTTTCTATATATATAAAAAATAAGGTCTGATATTCCAAAATATATTTTGCTCTTCTCTCTCTCTTTTTTTTTTTTTTGTGTGAGAATCAGTTTTTCTGCTCCACACACCCGAGTCAGACCTCATTTCCAGGCAGATGTGCGTGTTTGGAAGCAGCAGCACTGTCACCCCAACTTCTCCATAACGCATGAAGAGGGGCCAAGACACGTGGGAAGAGCCACGTGCAGAGGTGGGGGTGGGCGCTTCTCAGGAGTTCACCCACCTGCGTGAGGACCTACACAAAGCTCAGAGAGTTCAGGGAAGTAACTGAGCAAATTAGTGTCTGGTCAAAAATGTGATTTGGTATAGTAACAAGGACGGGAGTAGAAAGAACCGTACAACAGATACGTATATGGTGGTGGCAAAAATCAGCCGGCATGAATAATAATAAGCATATGAGATTTGGTACCAGAGTTATTTCTATGAGCATCTGGGGGCACAGACTTGGGCCAGGAAGGCAACAGACACTAATCTAGATGAGAAGCACGGCAGTCTGTGCAGCAGCCGTCTCAGCTAAGTGTTCACCGTGCTCGTGCCGGGGGCGGGGGGAGGTTAATCATGGTGCTCATTTATTTATATTGGGTTCTTTCTATGCATTTGATTACTGATTAACACCTTGTTGGCAGGTCACAAGTTAACTGGTGTTTTCGTGCTGAACATTGTCCACTGATCCTGAGTTAACTTGTGTTTGCAGGTGTATCCGCTATTGCGATTTTTAAAACATAGGGTGATGTAGGATATTGTCAAAGCTTTCTTGCGTGTGTCACTGGAATGATAGCTAGTGACATGGGATAGGTTCTTCATAAAATTTCCGGTCAACAATGTGTTAATTGAACAGCTATTAAAGATTATAACGTTTGTGTAGTTCTGTGACGTTTCAGTTCTTCAAAATAACCAAATCCTTGGCTTTATAAATACTTAAAGCCTGAATAATTTGCTGGTAAAAGGGGAAACTAAACAGGGGAAGGCACCAAAATAGCTATAACTAGCCTGGAGCACTGAATGGTTGACAAGGTGGGACGTTTCAGGAGCAAGTGTCGTATTGCAGATCTCCTTCGTACCCCCATCCTGTGTTACTTTTAAAATAACTAGGAGCAGTATTTTCTGTTTATCTCATTCACCACAATTACATAAGTCTTTACATTTATAACTTTTAAATGCTTATGACAAATTCAAATATACATCTTAGTCTATGAGGTTCTTTAATTCGTTTATCATAATTCTATTGCTAAAAAAGAGATGGAGAATAACCGATACCATAATTATGTTGAATTGTTGCAAAGGCAGTGTTGGCTTCAGACTGCGTAATTTTTCATAGTAATTAGATCCCAGTTATGTGATAAAGTGATTGAGTTCTCTGTGTTCTGAGATTGTGAGCTTTTAGAGGAATGCAAACTTAAGTTTCTTCAAAGAGTTTTGACCCTTTTAGACAAGCCCTCTGTGATCATGTTGAATTACTGCGATAGCCAGTGGGGAGATAAACTATGAGTGCTTCTGTTAATGGCATGTTAACATCCGAGAGGCAGAGGACTTGTAATGAGCCGTGCACCTGCTGCCTGGTGGCTGCTGGAGGCTGGGATGCCTGCCTGTTTCCCCAGGTCCGGACACCTTCCATTTCCATATCTGGCCCTCTTCCTCTTTCCTCCGGTCTGAGTCTGACCTCTGGGTCTGAAATCAATCCCTCGCCACTCACTCGATATTTCAGATGAAAATAGCTCTGCTGACCGTCCTCTAGTCTGACTGGTCAGCTCTCAGCTCTTCTTCCTTCTTCAGTCCACACATATGAGTTGAGATCACTCTGAGGTGTGGGGATACCCGGTGGAAGGGGAAGACAAAGTCAGCTCTCTCCTCCGGTCCAGGGGGCAAGATCGGACACCGAGTGTAGACCAATAAGGGAGATGAATGTGAAACAGTGGGCAAGCAGGATGGCGTGAAACTGAAGTACAGTAGCCGCTCCCCTTACCTGACGTCGCTTCAGGGAAATGATGCTGAAGATAAGACAGTCCAGAAATCAAATGTGTATTTAGGATACAGCAAAGCAAAGATAAGAACACGAGCACCTTAGCTGGGCCAGCACGTGGAGGGGCCTGTGGCCGAGGGGATGTTTGAGGATCAGCATGACTAAAGGCTGAGACAGGCGGGGACAGGAGGGGGGCTTCTTACTCAGAAACAAGGTTCGGGACTTGGCATCAGGAAATCACATGATTTTAAGGTGAGGAAGTGGCATGTTGTAAAGCAGACACTGTCTCCTTTCCCAGATCTGAGCTCACATGTAGCTGAGATGGATATTTCCCAGGAGGCTGGCTGGCCACTTCCAGCCCGAGCACTCTCATCTCTCTGCTTTCCTGCCTGGGAGCCTTTGGGCGCTCAGCTGGCATGTGAGAAAACAGATTGGACATTTCATATCATCACCATCAATTTTTTTTTTTATTGTTGGGGATTCATTTACAGTACACAGAACCAGGTTATATTGATTGCTTTTGCTAGATAAGGACCCTCTTATATTTGTTCCTGTCCCCAAAAGGTGTACCATGCCCCTTCCTCCCACCCCTTCCCCCTTCTCTCCTTCCCTTTCTCGGCTCTCCTGTGTACTAGGACCTTAATTGTCCTCATGTCAGAATTGAGTACATAGGATTCTTATTTCTTCATTCTTGTGATACTTTACTAAGAATAATGTGGCAATAGCCTAAATGCCCACCAACCCAGGAATGGATTAACAAGCGATGGTATATATATACACCATGGAATACTATTCACCACTAAAAAAAGATGAAGACTTTACATCCTTTGTATTAACCTGGATGGAGGTGGAACACATTACCAGCAGTTTTAAGCAAAGATTGAGTTAGTGGATTTTTTTTCATTGCTCATTGGGAAAATTCTGAGAAATTTCTGCATGGTTCTTCAGCAAGCCCCAGAGGGCTTAAGTTTCAGCTGCTCATCAGAGTAACCAGTCTGTTAGCTTTTACCTTTCTCTGGCACACATCCTCATAGCCTCACCTGCGCTTCTTGTATCATGTTCTAAACAAACTACCTGCATGAAAGTCCTTATGTCAGGATTTTCTATTTAAGGAATTCAAACTAAGGGGGTTAGCATTAGCAGTTAAACCACAAAGCAGACGGTAAGAATAGTGCTCTACTGAGACCATTCATAGGTCATCTGGCAACAGAAAACATCGTTGATCGTGTAATGCTAATGGCTAGAATATGGTAGCATCATAGTTACTCTGTCCCCCTGCATTGGGTTGGGTGTTAGGTAAAGGCTGAAGCAGAATCACTAACTTACTCAAGGACTCTCATATTTGAATCCAATATGGGGCATCATTATATGGGGGGAGTGGTGTGGTTATTGGTTTACTTCCCTGGAAGCCTCAAAGAAAGAAAATAGGCTCAGATCAACATCTATTATTCAATGTACACTTTGAAACCTGAAAAATGTCCTTTAGGTACAGGACGGACTGTACTAAAAATCTTATAGGAGTTGAACATCTAATAGAGAGAAATTAAAACCTGGCAGTTCTCTTATGCAAAAATAGGGGTCCTAACACTTTTTTTTATTATCAGTGTCCTTGACACCTGGAATGGAAATTTTTGAACAGATTCACGGTGACCTTGAGCCCCTACAGTCTTGTGAACTTCTGGGTAGGAGGAGTGGCTCCCTGCTCTCGTTCAAGGTAAGAAACTTCTCCCCAGTGATCACCATACCAATGACCCCGGTAAGAACTGCTAAAGCCTGCTGGGATGGTGATTTGAAACTTTTATACAGTAGCAGTCTACAGTTACAGAAATGTCTTTGAAGATTATTGTGGAATAATCAGAAAGCTCCTGGAGGTAGATATGTTAATGTGGATTTATTACCTGGGACCAGAAACGCCAGTTGACTGCATTTTATGGTAGTGCTTCATTGAAGGTATAAAGAATACTCCAGTGGGTGAATGGTCAGAAACATTGAGAAGATCAGTGTTGGGTGGTGGGATTGCAAATTAATGGAGCCTTTATGGAAAGAAATATGGAGAATTCTCAAAGAACTAAAAGTCAACCTTCCCTTTGATCCCATAATCCCATTACTAGGTATCTGCCCAGAAGAAGAACAAAATTATTTTACCACAAAGACATTCTGTACCAGAACGTTTATTGCAGCTCAGTTCATAATTGCCAAGTCATGGAAGCAACCCAAATGCCCATTAACCCATAAATGGATTAACAAACTGTGGCATATGTAGACCATGGAGTACTATTTAGTCGTTAGAAAAGATGGAGACCTTACATCTTTTGTGTTTATCTGAAACACATTCTTCTAAGTAAAATATCTCAAAAATAGAAAAACAATCCAGTGTACTCAGTACTAATAAGAAACCAACATGTAAACAATCGTATGCCCACACAAATGATAAAACACAAATATAGTCTAGCAAAGGGGAAAGGTGGGGAGAGAGGAGGAGGGAGGGAGAAGGGCAATTGCGGGATCTCACCTAATGTGCAGGATGTGAGGGTGTTCAGCACGCCCCTCCCCCCGTAAAGGGCTCTTTTACTTTTTGAACTTTACTTTGGAAGTGAAAACGTTGCAGCCTAAAAATTTGTACCCTCATATTAATTTGAAAAAAAAAAGGACAAAAAGAAAAGGTCAGTGGTGGTTGTTCCCTCTGGGTTAGGTTATGGTTAACTAGAAATATTGCCATGGAATTGGGCTCTGTAATATCAATGGACACTGATTTTAAAACCATTCTTTCCAAAACCTACTGTGAAAGAGTATCAAAAGTCCTGGAAGATTAGTAGAGCACCTTGCTGCTTTGTCCTGGGTTATATTAAATATACTTCTTTCTTTCATGGCATTGTTAAAAACGACCTTGATCCCTTTGACATTGTGCAGAACCATGCGTTAGTTGACTACACAGGAGACATCGTTCTAATTAGATCTAAAGAACTGGGAAGGGCAAATACCTTTGTATTTTTAGATTTAAAAAAAAATGTGTGTCAGGGGGAGGGTGATAAGTTATAAATATTTCAAATTTAAATTAAAACCACACTTAGAAAATTCATAATAAAGTATTCTGTTAACCAAAGTAATAAGAAAAGTTCTGGCAAGAGGTAGCAACAGTGTTGGGAAGCCAAGTGGTGCCTGTCCTCTGGGAGCTTAGGCCTGATGGCGAGAGAGATCCGGTTAGAAAACTGGGCTTCCTGGTAGCTACAGAGAGAATAAGAAAGAGAATAATGAGGCCATGGAGTGGCAGAGCAAGGTGGAAATATTTATAGCGATGAACAGTGAGATTGCAGCTCCAGCCAGGGGGCTGACTATAGAGGACTATAGAGGTGGTTAACAGAATAACAGCGTTTCTGGAAACAAGTTACATGGACAGCCTGCAGGAGCATCAAAAGACTAGGTATCAGAAGATCAAGGGGAGATGGAGGGGAGGCTGAGGGAAGGCACCTCAGAAGTCGTGATCATCTCCCAGTGTTCCCATCCAGCTCTTAGACTTGGAGCAGATGAACTGAAGGAGAAATCTGGTCCCTATGAGGAAATGCCCTGAATCACAGTTAGTCTTCTCCATCCTTCCACAAAGGGACCCACACTCTGCTAATCCTGCACTGAAGAAAGGGAAATATACAGACCTTACAGGAAAGTTGACCCCATGTCTGAATTTATGTTAATGCCGGGAGACTCGTGCACTAGTAATCCCTTGTTCGGGTGTGGGATTACAGCTTCCTGATAACAGAGTCTCAGCTCATATTTGGCTGACCCAGCATCTACTAGTTCCATGGACTCATGTGGTGGGTTTTTCCATGATACATGTATAATATTCATTACATGTACGTTATACATGGACAGTATTCACGTATGTATATATTTAACTTCTATCTAATCTGTAACAAATATGGTGAACTATTACCCTAGTTTCTTGCTATATCAAGTAAGAGCTATCATAGTACGGTAAGTGAAGTGGAAGCCTCTGCGGGAGCTCATCCCGATTCAAATCAGTAAATCACAACACGACTGAATCCTGGGTGGAGATTGCTGCTTCCCTGAAAGATGCAGAGAATGCTGCCACAGTGCGTGTTGTCACATTTCCACTTGATTTATCAATATCGCTTCTTCAAAAGTGGGATGGACCATCTCGGAGCCAGTGACTACAGGACACTGAAGCAAGCAGAAGCTCCGACTATGACTAACCAGCCTGGCCGGGCCACCGTGGCTGCTGCTCTGCCTACTGTGTTCTTTCCCATTCCTGCTAGAGTTTGAGAAGCACTTTACACTCCTGTGGGACAGTGCAAATTTATTCTTGCCCCAGGGCTATTTTGACTCTCCTGATCATAATATAGTCTCACGAGTATTTGTGGATTTCAAATCCCATCACGTTGGTCCATTGGATGACATCATGCTATTTGGTTGGGCAAAGTAAGAAATGGAAAGTTTATTGGGAGACCTTGGTGTGACCCATGACTCCAAAGGGTGGTAATAAGCCCTACAGTTCAGGGTTTTACACATAAGTGAAGATTTTGAGCTCCAGTAGTCAGAGACGTGCTGAAACTCTCCTTTGAAATAAAGGGGCACATTATTGCATCCTTCAACTCCTCCAAACTCACGCTGAGTGGCACGGTGGGGGGGTTCATTATTGAATAGGCTGAGAATAGGAAAGGGCCTTGCTGCAGCCCGTGGTGCAAGATCTTATGGTACTTAGAGGTGTTTGTAGTGGGTACAAATGTTTGTAGCAGGACCTACTGAGAGAATTAGAACATTAGAACCCTGGTGATCTAGAGACAAGTCTTCCATCTGCATCACTTGAAAGGCAGCTCAGGATGCACCTGGTCCTAGTAGAGATGGAAATATTAACCAAGGACTGTCATATTATCCTGTGTCTGGGGGTGATGACATGCACACCCAGCAGCCAGATTCTCATGGGAAAAGGGTCCTGGGGAAGTCGGAGCCTCGGAGAATCCACTGAGTTTCTCACATTGCTGCAGTTCTGGGTGATAACTGGGAGTGGAGAGTTGCCGTGACAATAGTCTGATGACTCTGAGTCTTCCCACTACACAAACATGCCAGACCATCCAAAGTGTCACTTGAAAATGTATAGCAGAGAGGAAAGTGATAAGTATTAATTATAAAATCAGAAATAGGTGCAAATTCAGTTTCTGTAGTTTCTCTACTTCATCTTCCATTTTAAAGCTTTTGTTAAAATTGTGACTAGTCATCATCTTGGGGCAGCAGTAACAGAAGGACTTAATTTGGGCTGCAAGTTTCTGAGCAGTGCAAGGGGTAAATGAGAGCACGTGCCATTGAGGCCCTGCCTGGGGTCCCCTCCTCTGTTTACCAGAGTGCACTGACTAGTTCCCAGTTATGCTAACATTTTCCAATCTTTTATTATTATTATTATTGGGGATTCATTGAGGGCACACAGAACCTGCCTGATGGAAGACTTCAGTGTCACAAAAGCTTGCCACATCCATAAAAGATCCAGAAATGGCCAGGATTGAATGTGCAGTAAAACAACCCTCAACCATGATGGTGGTTCTGCTCCTCAGTGGGGCCATTCTGTCCTGTGATCTGCCTGGGTCCCCTGACGGTCCCCACCAGGACTGAGCTCCAGCCACCCTCTGGAGTATCCCATTCTGGGCTTATTGCCACCCAGTCTCATTGCCTCACCTCTTCACCTGTGTCTCCCACAATCACTTCCCACAGATGCCCAAAACAAATCTTCATTTCAGGGTCTATGGTGTGAGTGATTCCTGCAAACCCAGCAATTTGCAAGATCATTCTGCAATATGATGATCATTCCATTGCACTATGGAAAATTGATGGGAAGGGGTTAGGAGTAACGGAGGCGAGACTGAAAGGACATTTAATGTTCCCGGTGGAAGGTGATGGTGGTGTATTTTAAGACTTTACTACTTACTTTCAGATTTCCTTTGAAATTAACTACCATGTATTCTTGGATCTCCACATATCGTCACCCATCGGATTTCACGGAAGTCCCACTTGCCTTTTAAATCATTTTGTCATTGCTCCTTGCTGGACCCGTCCTCAGTTGTCTAACTCAGTGCCTCTGCCTTGCTTCTCAGTCTGGCCGCTATGATCAAACATCCCTGACCGAAACAAACCCTAGCTCAGAATACCTGTCAGTTCCTCATCAACTGTACTCCTCTAATCTCAGCTAATTCCTCCCCCGCTCATCCCAGTTCAGGAAAGTGTTCAAACTGTTGCCATGTATTAGTTTGTAAGGATACATACTGTTTTCCTTAAAATTGGGTGTTTCTCTGGGGAAATAATGTTATTTTTTTCTATGGATGAGACAGATAGCTTGAGATGCTTCAAAATAATGACAATGCTGGCCTGCCTCCTTCCTCCCTGAGATCCCACCTCTGCTGGAGTGGCTGTGCCGTCTGTTTGGCTGAGAACACAGCTCCCTTTCTTCAACTTCAGCAACTTCATGGCAACTCTGTCCCTTCACATCTGATGCCTAAATATACGGCTCTCGCTCTTACCATATCTCAAAATATCTGCACTGAGAAGCTCCCGTTAGTGAATTCAGTAATGAATTGACTGTACTCCAGGATCTAGCAAAATCTTGCTTGAGATCTCTGATATTTGAAAAGAACTCTGTGTTTAAGAAAGTAAGAAATATATGGTACAATGTTAAATAGTAAAAATGATGCAAATAATAATTAAAGGAGAAATGTCCCCACTAGATGAATAAACACTTTGTACCATTCATGTGGTGGACACAACAAGAAGTGTGGTGGAAATGTCCGGTCCTCTTTATGGCCACATGGGAGATGGCATTTTTTAATTTCCCACGATGTTAGGAATGGCACCTGCCTGAGTCTGACCCATGGACTTGTGAGTCCGTGTGGAGTTCTCCATGTTAAGGTCTGACTAGCTCCCCTGTTCCTTTCCCTCTGCTCTGTTGGGGGCAGAGCATTGCCAAGGTCACCTCGGAAGCCGTGCATTGAACAGGACAGAACTTTGACTCCTTGGCTGCTGAGTGGCTCACTGACCTCAGTGATCTGTGAGCTTGTTCAGTAGTGTTCTCTGAGCAAGAAATTCAACTTTTATGTTTAAAACATTGTACAACGTTATAACTGATAGCTTACTTAATGCAGTTCTAAAATTAATTAAAACTAAAATAATGAGAGTTTATTTCAGTCTGGATATCCTAAAGTATGCTCTTAAGAAAACGTAGAGTTTAAGTGGGTCTTTCTAAAGGATGGGTTGGGACATGAATCAATTGAGATAGGCATAGATATTCAAGAAGTATCAAAAAACATGACAAAAGTCAAGGAAAAATCTTTGTGCAAAGAGGTGTGGAGGGTCAATGGGCAAATCAATGTAAGCAGAGTAAACAGATTTTAAGAATGGTTCAAAGCTATGGTGGATAACAGGATTAAGCTAGATTGTGGAGGACTTTTAATGTCTGGGTAAATATTTTGATTTTATAATTTTCACAATATGTATACTTGAAAGTAATGAACATTGTGCCTACCTAATAAAAGAGTATTCTAAGAAGATTAATTTTGTAAACACGGTTTTGAGACCAAAATGAACTCTTTCTGGGAGTCCAAATAAGAGGCTCCAGAAATAGTTTTATATGAATTACTAAGGTCAAGAGTGTTAGAAGGAAAGTAGAAGTGGCTGTCTCAGCTTTTGTCTTTCGGTTAGTCAAATCTAATTCTAAATCTTGAGGATTTTCTTTTGGTTTGTAAATAATATGAAAAGGCAGAAGTGATCAATTTCATTGGCTTCTCAGCACGACCAAGGATTTGTCTAATTCGTTTTATGAAATGATAGGCATGTATTCTTTAGAAATAAGTTTGCTTCACGGGTATTTATAGTGTTCCTTTTATTCATTATGCTCTTCGGCTAATGAGAGAGAAAGACATCACAAGAACAATTACACAATCCCAGTTGTGCCTTAGTGCTAACTGGTAGGGTCACAGGAAGGCACAGGAGTGCCCAGCACGATGTTCTAATGGGGGTGGGGGAGGTGGTGTTTAGGGACATTGATCCTCTCTGCAAAGCATCAATTATTTTAAAAAGTCATGGGTGATGCCTGTGGCTCAAAGGAGTAGGGTGCTGGCCCCATAAACTGGAGGTGGCAGGTTCAAACCCAGCCCCAGCTATAAGGTTTGCAGGTGGGGACTATCAAAGATTGAGACATACACTGGGCAGCAGGTGACACATTATGAAGAAAGCATGAGAACTCAGATAAAAGAATTAAAAGAAACGAGCAATTCGGTAACTCCTCAGCTCATTGAACTTTCTGCAGTGTGGAGAAGGAGAGTTCAATGTGGGGGGGGGATAAAGTATCACACATCATCATAAAACTAAGTTTCAGGTACATTTATTTAAATCCATTAGAGCTTTCCTATTTGGGAAACTACTCAGACAGCGGTTAAAGATGTGAAATAAATAGCACTGGTATCCTCAGTGATACGCTTAGAACCATTTAAATGTTTGTTATCAGCCTGCCATTAAATTCGCCAGGAAGAAAAAGAAACTCTTGTAACAGACTAATGCATCTGCCCTTGATTTCCTTCTCAATCCCCTCCTCTCTGTTTATCTTACCTCTTCAATTCCTCATGTTAATTCTCACATTACTTATAGTTGATTCTTCTTAAAATAGCTTGTTTGTAGCACGATCAGCTGGAAACAATGTAAACAGGACGTGATTGTACATAAGCCCAGATCTCTGATTTCTGGACTTTCCAGTGATTAATATTGGCCGGTTAAATATTGCATTTGGTCAATCCAAGAGAGCAAAGATGCAAGAATAGCAAATAAGCATCCAGTTCTTACTGTGAGGACAGAGTGAGGGTTCTGTGCTCCAGCAGCCCCTCCGTGGCAACCCAGCATCCTGGCGCTGCACCCATGGTTCGTGTCTGCACACTCTTTCAGGATAACTCATTGATGACAGGGGTCTTACCTGTGTTTTACTTAATAAACAAAGAGAAAGAAAGCCCAAGGGGCCAGACACAGTGGCTCACACCTATAATCATATTGGGAAGTTGAGGCTGGAGGATCAGTTGAGGCCAGGAGTTCAATACCAGCCTGGGCAACATAGTGATACCCCATCCCTAGGGAAAAAAAAAAAAATATATATATATATATATATATAAGCTAAATGTGATGATGTGTTCCTGTAGTCCCAGTTACTGGGCAGGCTGAGGAAGGAGGATTGTCTGAGCTCAGATGTTTAAGGTTATAGTGAGCTAGGGTGACACCACTGTACTCCGGCCTGGGCAGTGAGAACTCATCTCTAAAAGAGAAATAAAAAAAGAGAGAGAGACTTAGGATGTCCTATTTATCATTTAGTAATTAGCTTTCTTTTGAATGCCTACTTTGTACTATGCGTGAGGGTGAGTCTTGGTAAAATGCAATGGAAAGACGCCATCACCCCTTTTCTCATGGAGGTTCCATCACTGTGAGGAGGCTTGTGAGCTGAGTAACTGTGACAAACTAGGATGTGTCACACGGGGAATGCAGGGTGGTGTCCAGGCATACACTCGGGAGCTGATGCTGCTCAGTGGGCCAGAGTTCTCCCTGAGACACTGACGCTTCAGTTGAGATGAGGAGGAACCACGGAATCAGCAAGAAGGTGATGGGAAGAGGGGGATTTTTGGCAGAAAGAAGATCATTGGCCAAGAACATGCACAGCTTAGCGAGATGGAGGGAAAGAATCTCAGTACATTTTGAGAATAAAATATGCATTTGGGTCTCCAGAAATCACTCTGGCACAGGCCATATAGTGAATTTGAAGCCTTATGATTTTATCTTAGAAGCAGTGAGAACTCACTTTAGGGTTTCAAGCAGGGAAGGGCTTAATGTTGGAGGGTAGAGAGTGGATTAGTGGCAGGAGAAAGGGTGGTGGTTTGTGCAGTGTCTAGCCAAGGTGGCGGGAGTGTGCCCTCGGGCGGCAACGGTCTGAACAGGCAGAACTGTCCAAGTTCAGGGCTGTTCAGAAGGTGGACCCCTCGAGTGTCTGAGAGGGTTGGGATCAGATATAGCTTCTGGGTATGTGGTTCAGAAGTAGGTAGATGAGATTTTATTTGCTAAAACAAAGGGATTCAAGGGAGTGAGAAAGTTTGAGGAGGGAAATTATTGGTTTTGTCTTAAATGGGTACGATATCTAAGTAAAAATTTTTAGCATATAGTTATGTCTTTATGTTTGGAAATCAAACGAGGGGTACAGAATGGTGTGCATACGCGTGTATGGTATAGTATATGTATATTTGGAAAATGTCACATACAGGAGATAACTAAAGCATTAATAATACATGAGGTCACTGAAGTGGATCGCACCCCACGAGTAGGGTATAAGAGAAGGCTGAACAACATTTAAGTGACAGGTCTATGAAGAGATGTGTACGAGAGATGGAGGAACGCAGCTCAGAACACTGCCAAGGCGTCCTAAGAAGGAACATGCCTTTGTGTGTCAGGAAAAGTAGGTCCCAAACAAGGTCCTCTGGACATAACATTGCCTAGTATTAGGAACTTTAGGGGGAAAAATCAGTAGCTTGATTGGAATAGAAGTCAGAGTTGAGTGAGGTGTTGAGAATTTGAGAGTATTAGTAAAGAAGGATAGTCGGGGTCCAGGAAGGCTTTGGTTTTTGTTGTTGTTGGTGGTGGTGCATTCCAGTAATAAGAACTTTAAGGTATTTAAACATTACAAGAAGTCTGTTTGAAGATATAGAAGAGAGAATAGACAATAGAAGGAAACAGCTTTGCTCTGTCAATATGTATCCGTGGGTAGAATAGAGGGATCTAAGATAGAGGTGGAGGTCTGCCCCGCCAGAGGTGGGACCCCATGTGCCACCTGTTACATCCTCTGACATGGAGAACTTGAAAGTTGCCAAAGGGAGTTTGGGGAAATTTGTAGAGGGGCACCAGGGATGTGTGGAGAGAAAAGGAATTGAGTTTCACACATGTCCGTCTTGAAGACTCATGAATGAGATCAGGGGAGAAAGGAGAACAAGGCCCACCCCACAGGCATTTACCACGCGGCGGAGGGCGGTGCAGGCCCATTCCTCAGCCTCACTGTTAAGTACTTGCCACCCTTCCCACTTTCTGTCACCAATCACAGCATTGGACTAAGGCTGGAGGCTGCTGACAACGAGAACGCCCTTATTTTCAGAAATAGGGAGTCTATTGGGATGTCTTCACCAAGTGCTAAGTAAGCTCAGAGGAAAACGGAGGCTGTGGTTGTTTGAAAATACCAGCCCGCCCACCTTTTTTTTTCTCCCGTGTATCTCTTTACCACCTTTTGGTTTATTTATATGCTATCATCAGCTGGAACTATCAGAATAACACGAGGTATTACAAAGAATACAATTAGCTTTGGCGTAAGAGAGTAAATATAGAATGATTTTTTTCCCAGGCTGTTTTAAATAATCCCTTTTAACTTTGATATGTTAAAAGCCAACACTGAAGTTCATACATCAGGTCAGTGATCCATTCAATTATAAATAGGGAAAGAAAAAAGATAATGAATAGACTATGAATAGGAGAAGATATTCTACTAATTTGGTGATTTTCAATGGTCATTAACTAAAACTTGCTATGTAATATAAGCAATTTAGATTTGATGTAGGGATTTGCTGTATTCATTACATTATGATCAGAACTTCAACCTTTTTTTTTTTTTTTTTTTTTGAGACGGAGCCTCAAGCTGTCCCCCTGGGTAGAGTGCCATGGCATCACAGCTCATAGCAACCTCCAACTCCTGGGCTCAAGCGAGTCTCCTGCCTCCGCCTCCCAAGTAGCTGGGAC